>JAHHFK020002818.1:0-201155 GCA_024533555.2 Aedes koreicus
ATTTGTCGTAGTCAAATCTTTATGGCACCATTGCTGCTATGCTGCACACACATAGCACTCGTTGTTAACATGGAAATATACCCTTCTCAGCTCGAGTTGGTGTGATTCAGCCGCCAGATCGCACTATCACTATCTGACTATATATCTTTTTGCTTGAATGAAAGCAGGTTTTCAAATGATTTCACTTTTTATCGCTTCCTGGTCGGTTTCGATTGTTAGTTTAAATACTAAACGACTATTCCTCCCTGGGTGGATTCAACCGAACGACGGTTATCCTAGAAAATCGCCTTTTGATAGCTGGGAACTAGTTCGGAAAATTTCCCAAAAACCGCATGGAGCCGTACGCACTCAATCACGTCACAATAGTGGAAATGGGAACAAGAGCTTCCCCTGGCAGACACACCCCGACTAGCCCTGAAGTGTGAAGGATTTGAAAAAAATAATCCCTTTTTTGTGTCGTTTGTTCGTCGCTGGGTGTCAGCCTACAATCTCAGCATGCCGAGAGCTTGCTGCGATTTTTAGAAAGGACGAATGAATGCCAAATAATTTCCTGTTGTGAATAAGAACAATAATGGGACCTGTCAACTTTTACTTTTGTACTCTCCACTACTCGTGGGGGCGATGCCTTTCTTTTTTTTTTTTTTTTTCTTGAACATGGTTCACTACTATTCGGAAAAGTGCGTCATTTGACATGAAATGGCCTAGTATTCAGGCGACACGGAAGAGAATAGAAAGATTAATGATAAAGCTGTGAAAATAGCTTCCCAGATGAGAAGATTCATGGAAGCGAAAAGCTGTTGGGGAGTGGTTGAAAAGATTCATCATTGGAGTGCCGCAAGGACAATGAGAGAAACAATTGAGCAGGTCTACTGCAGATGAAACTTTTAGATAGTTTTGTCAAGTACCTGCGACACGAGATAACAGAGTTGAAACAATTGGTTTTGTTCCAATGGGAAATGTTTCAAGTGGGATTATGTTTCGATTACCTCAAATGAATGTTTGTAACCGTTAGAATTTGAGTAACAAGGTGTTTGGAGGCAAATCAACTAACAAGTAGTTTAAATGATAGAATGAAGCACCACTACTTCCACAACGGAGCTATTTCCGTCAATCAGCGTATTACTCGGCCGTATTCAAACCAAATGACTTGGTTTCTGACAGTAGGACTACGTCTTTTTTTTTTTTTCGAACTGTGCACCGTCACGAAAGTGGCCAGGTTTTGAGCGTTCAGGGCAAAGTCAGTCGTGCACCCGTTCAGGAGGTCACGCGTTATTTTGCAACTTTAGCCATATTTAATCATCTTTTTTGAAATTTTATTTCAACTTGTTTGTTCTTAACTAAATGAAGCATAATTTTTGGGAACAAACCATGTCGATAAATCTTGTACTTTTTACATGAGTCCGCTTCTACTAAAAAAAAATACAAAAAATAAAAGACATTGCCTCCATTTTCAAATGCCAAGCTTCGTATTGTTCAATTTTTTGGAAATTGAAAACGTAGATTATTCACAATTATTAGTGAATGTGATTGCAAGCCAAAATCAAATTGGTAAATATTTCATAAAATTAGCCATCAATGTGGAAAGAAATCACGAGCCAACGCTGGGTGACAAAAATGAACAAAATGAATTATCTGACTAATCCACTGTGCAGGGCTTAGCCAAACAATATTTCAACCGAAAACATTAAATTTCTAGACAAAATTTTATTATATTCAAAATTTGATAAACAAACACATACGTTTCCTACAATAAGCTAATTTGCTTCAATAGTTCTAAAGTTTGAATGACTCCAATGTAGACAGAGAACTTCGTATAGGCATGATTTTAGTTATTATTTATTATTATTATTATTTGTTCAATACTAATCAGTAACATAAGACATTCGTCTTTTTATAATTGTTACATATGTTTTTCCTTGTAGAAATGGCGTTACGATTAATTATTCAAAGTTACAATTCATTTGAATTACTGAATTATTTAATTTTTTACTAATTCAATTTGATCAAACTTGTTTGTTTAGTTAAAGTACTCGATACATCTCCTCCTAAATGCTAAGAAAGATCTTTCTAGAGTTAAATCGTTGGGAAGTAAATTCCATTCAATTATATTTTGTTTCTTATATTTCGTTGTTATATTTTGTGTCTTATTGCGTTTGATGTGTCGTATGACAGAAATCAGTTCATTTCAGATGTTGGTCGGATCCCCAGGGATTATCTGGAACATCCTGGGCACTGCATATATGCATTGTATAAACCATTTTACATGGTTTTCAAATCTCTTGAGATTTTAGATGTCCAATTAGAGATGTCATATGACCTATCTCGTGGTGTCATATCTACTATTCATTGAAACAATAGAATACAATTAATTTGATTCTTCAACGATCGGGCCAAATCAAATAATTGTTGAAAGTTGAAACAATATACAATAAAAATCGAAACAATATACAATGAAACATAATTTTTTTGACTATGATTTTTCTACCAGTGAGGGCAAGCCGATGCAATGGTACACTTCGATGTTTGACTCGTACGATAATCTGAGGTGACGCACTGCCTATCGCTTGAGAGTGATGGATCTACTGAAACTTCCAAGAGATAATAGAAAGAACACCTAGTTTTTAACAATTGCTCAAAGGAGGAGAGTTGAATGAATACTTACTCGGTGAGTCCAAATGGAGCCGTTTTCAAAAGAGTGGAAGGCGTTATCCAAAGGATAAGCGGTGTCCTGGATGGTTTCATCCCTTTATTTCGAATAAAGATAGACCTATGCGTACCTAATGGAGAGAGATTAAACAAATCTCAGGAGCCCGAAGATAAGAAACATCTGCCAATTCATCCTGCTCGTCACATTTTCACCAGTAAATTACATCAATTCTTGCACGAAAGGCTTTTGCACGCTGAACTAGACGTGGCTTGGTAGCTCAGTGGTTACCTATTCTGTTTACTGAACAGATGGTTGGGAGTTCAATCCTAGGCCCGTCCCCTTTCTTGCTGTTTGTCACTTGCCTTTTTCTATTACCACTAGATTTAAAATAAATAGCAGTCTCTGCACTTTCATTGATCGCATCACTTACCACAGTGAATCCATGATCTAAAAATAACCTGCCTCACTAACACAAATCTATCCTTCCCCAGACAATTGTGGAGACGCAGAGGTAAACACGGTCTCTAACAAACGATTGTCAAACTAATCATCCTTCCCCCTTCCCGAAGACCGTAAGGACGAGGCCGGCGCCGGTACTGATCTATAAATAGAATGAACTTATGAACTTGTACATTGAAGATGTACAGCCACTCCCGAGCTCCATCTATGTGGTTCTCTGTGCAATTACACTAGTTCTGATCGGTAACGGAGTAGGGACTACGAAAAGAACGGTCTTAGCTAAGCTAAGCTAATATTTGAAAGGCTTTTGCACGCTGAACCTCCACTGCTGCTAGCAATTTGCGGCGTTAGAGTGTTTTGGCAGCTATACCGAAGTGCCAAATTCCGAGAAAACCTCCGTAGACTAATGCTCTTCTACGCAACATGAAACGAGTGCGCGCTACCCAACAAACATCGGTGTTGAATTAGAGCTTGTTCAAACAAATTTGGAGAAGCTATTCAGCTATTCTAGAAGAAACAGCTGAATAGCTTCTCCAAATTTGCTTGAACAAGCTCTACACCGATGTTTGTTGGGTAGGGCTCTTCGCGCTTTGAATATCGACGCTATAACAAACTCCGTTACAAATATTATGTACATCACAGACAAGAAAATCTTCGACGCCATCCGAAAAAATTGTGGTCGTTCGTGAACTCTAGGAGGATGGAACCTGGACTCCCGTCATACGTGTTTCTCGATATAGACGCTGCACGGAATACCGAGGAAAAATGCAGCCTTTTTGCAAGACACTTTCCGAAGAAGAAGCACTTAGAAGCTACTGTATTTTCATGAGAAAATACGAGCAGTGCTTTACCGGCCTCAATGAGCTAATAGTCTCTATAGAACTGAGACTATCCGTGAAAATGAAATACTGATCCGGTGTTAGTGAGGCAACCATTTCTAGCGTAAAGTGTATTGCCGCTAATTCAGCGACATATACGGAACAAGGAGCTTGAAGTTTACGATTGGCGCTATCAATTTCATTAAATATACCAAAGCCTGCTGACTCATCTATCAATGATCCGTCAGTGAAGAACGTTTTAGTGGAATCAACTTGGCCAAACTTTGCAGCAAAAATCACAGGAGCAATCATAGGACGATGATGCTCAGGGATTCCATGAAGCTCCTGCTTCATGGATAAATCAAAATGAACCGAATTGTCGAAATCGAAGAAGCAAACACGATTGGAAATGTTCGGCGAAGGGCTGACATCCTGTGTTATGTACAAATGGTACAAGGTCATGAAGCGGGTTTGAGTATTCAACTCAAGGAGCTTCTCAAAATTTTCGATTACCTGAGGGTTCATGACTTCACACCTGATGAGGAGCCGGAGAGATAATTCTGTAAACCGATCCGAGAGTGGCAACATGCCAGCCAGCACTTCCAGACTCATCTTATGAGTCGAGTGCATACAACCTAACGCGATACGAAGACAGCGATACTGAATACGTTCCAGTTTAATGATATGCGACCGAGCCGCCGACTGAAAACAAAAACTACCGTATTCCATAACCGACAAAATCGTTGTCCGGTACAACGTTAGAAGATCTTGCGGATGTGCTCCCCACCAGGTTCCGGTCATTGTTCGAAGAAAGTTGATCCTTTGCTTTTTGCTTTAGATACTCAATGTGGGATCTCCAGGTGCACTTTGAATCGAACCAGACCCCAAGATATTTAAATGACATGGAATGAGTTATCAGCTTACCCCACATTTGAAGCTTCGGTTGTGCTGGGTTATGCTTCCTAGAAAAAACTACCAACTCAGTTTTCTCTGTAGAGAATTTGAATTCGAGAGCCCAAGTAGACAAATTGTCTAAGGTATCCTGTAAGGGTCCTTGCAGATCGACCCCATTGGGTCCCGTGATAGAAACTACGCCGTCATCTGCAAGTTGTCTCAACGTACAGTTGTCACTTAGACAACCGTTAATGTCTTTGACATAAACATTATACAAAAGAGGGCTTAAACATGATCCCTGGGGGAAACCCATGTAGCTAAATCGGGAAGCTGTAGAGTTTCCATGAGAAAGCTCATATGTTTCTCTGACAGCAAATTGTTTCAAAAATTATTCATTAATGGTGAAAAGCAACAAGCGTGGAGTTTATCTGAAAGAACTTCAACAGATACTGAATCAAAAGCCCCCTTGATATCCAAGAAAACAGAAGCCATTTGCTCTTTTTTAGCAAAAACTAACTGAATATCTGTGGAAAGCAACGCGAGACAGTCGTTCGTTCCCTTACTCCTACGGAAACCATATTGAGTATCTGAAAGCAGGTTGTTCGTCTCAACCCATTTGTCCAGATGGAAGAGGATCATTTTCTCCAACAACTTTCGAATACAAGATAACATCGCAATGGGTCGATAGGAGTTGTGGTCGGACGCGGGCTTACCAGGTCTTAGAATGGCAATAACTCTCACCCGTCTCCAATCATCCGGTACAATGTTTAGTTCCAGAAACTGATTAAACAAGCTCAACATGCGCCTCTTAGTGACGTCTGGGAGGTTCTTAAGCAAGTTGAACTTGATTCTATCAGCCCCTGGAGCCGTATTGCCACACGATAGGAGTGCGAGAGAGAGAGAGTTCTACCATTGAAAAGGGTTGGGTGTTCTCATTTTTCGAATTCTCTGTTTCGCGAGGAATCATCCGTGCCCGCACAGAATCTGGACAAACTTTTCGCGCGAACTTGAGGATCCATTGGTCCGAGTACTCTTCGCTCTCGTTGATCGTAGTTCGGTTACGCAATCTTCGCGCCGTGTTCCAAAGAGTACTCATCGACGTCACGCGCGATAGCCCGTCCACGAATCTTCGCCAGTATCCGCGTTTCTTGGCTCTTAAGTTCGCGTTCGAGAGCCGTGTATACTTCGAAGTGCTCAAGTGTTCCACGTCTACGGAAAACTTTAAATGCGTCGGACTTTTTACGGTAAACGTCGCTGATCCCACCATGGGGAAGGAAGTTTCCTGCTAAATGACGTTCCTGGAACTGGTCGAGTTTGGGCTTGAAGCGCGCTGTCTAAGATCAGGTTGGAGAGAAAGTTATATTCCTCCAGTGGTGGGAGCTCTTCTACTGTCGTTACGGCTTCATCTACTGTTGTCCTGAATTGTGTCCAATCGATGTGACGGGTAAGATCATACGTGACGTTAATGGATTCCGATGGATTGAACTCGGTGGCAATCGAAATTTTTATGGGCAAGTGATCACTACCGTGGGGATCTTGAATTACATTCCATGTGCAATCCAACGATAGTGAAATCGAACAAAGTGTGAGGTCTAATCTACTGCCAAGTGAGGATGGACCAGCCAAACGTGTTACTTCTCCATTGTTAAGAACTGTCATATTGAAGTTGTCACAGAGGTCATATATCAGGGAAGACCGGTTGTCATCGTACAGTTCTCCCCAGCCTGTGGAGCAAGAAGAACCGAACAAATATCTGAAAGTTGTTTTTGATTTATTGAGGCTCTAGGAGGAATATACACAGAAGCAATGCAAAGGCTTTTATTTTTAATAACAGCCTGACATGCGAAAACTTCAATACCTGGAATTGGAGGTTTAGAAGGAGTAGCACTTTTTGATCCCCAAAAGTACTCCTCCTCTACGTGAATCCTCACGATCAAGACGAATAATATTGAAATCATGAAAAGAAAGATCGATTTCGGAAGAGAACCATGCTTCACAAAGAGCAAATACACCACAACCGGTATCGTGAGCTAGAAATTTGAAAGATTCCAATTTAGGAACAAGACTTCGACAATTCCACTGTAGAACAGTGATCAAATCCCCGAATCTCAAGCTGATATTGAAAGTGCTTTGCGGGAAGTACCCAGCGATGTGATTAACATGTAGGTATTTGCTGTTGACGCTCAGGTGGTTCTTTAGGCGATACGCAAGACCAAATCGTCCTTTAATCGTAGACCTAGCGTGATTCCTTCTGCTATGTTGAAAAAATGCTCCGACATTTTAGCTACTCCACTTTCTTTGCTATTCAACTTATCACAAATTTCCAATGCAGTGGAAGTGCTCTACTATGTTCCCAGTTTTCAAGAAAGGAGACAAAAGTGATATAAGAAATTACCGTGGCATTAGTTCATTCGGTCTGAAATCAAAAGTATTTGAGTCGCTGATCAACGACAAATTGTTTGTGCCTGCATCGGCACGGCTTTTATCCGGCCGCTCTGTTGAAACGAATCTTGCCAGCTTTACGTCGTTTTGCATGGAGAACGTATGTAAAAAAACTCCAAGTCGATGCTGTATATACCGATCTCAAATCTGCCTTCGATAAAGTTAACCATGGCTTACTGCTTGCAAAATTCGGGAAAATAAGTTGCTTCATTGCTTTCTGCACCTGGCTTCGATCTTACCTTGTGCAACGTCAAGTATCTGTCAGTATTGGAAACAATTCATCGGACTATTTTTCGAACCATTCCGGAGTTCCCCAAGGAAGCACCCTGTGACCATTGCTGTTCTCGCTTTTTATAAACGATGTTTCTCTCATATTGCTAAATGGAGGTTTTCTGTTGTTGTTTGCAGATGACCTTAAATAGCAGACTGCTATGAACTACAGAAACTTCTTGAAATATTCAGTAATTGGTGCGTGTGAAATATGATGGTTCTGAGCATCGCAAAATGTTGCGTTATAAGTTTAGGTCGAACGAATAATGCTATCCAGTTTGATTATACTATTGCTGGATCTCCACTGCAACGGGTTGATCATGTTAAAGACCTCGGAGTTGTATTGGACGAAAAGCTAACCTTTACTCGCCACTTCTCAAGTACCATTGATAAAGCCAATCGCCAGCTCGGGTTCATATTCAAAATCTCCAATGAGTTTCGTGATCCGCTTTGTTTCTTTACTGCTCACTGGTACGCTCTATTCTTGAGTTTGCAACTGCGGTATGGACCCCTACCAGGCCCGTATGGAGTGCGCGGTTTGAAGCTGTCCAACGCAGATTCGTAAGATATGCTTTGCGCCACCTTCCATGGAGTGACCCGTTAAACTTTCCTGCTTACGCCGATGGCTGTCACCTGGTATGGCTGGATACTCTGGCTAAACGAAGGAATGACGCGCAATCTGTATTCGTTGCCAAGCTTCTCTTATTTTATTACGATGTTCCTGAGTTGCTGTCGAAAATCAGTTTATATACTCCTGCCCGAACCCTTCGACCGAGAGCACGAAGAATTACTAGCAACTAATCATGCTGCAAATAGTTCCGTTGTCGCCATGATGCGTCATGGCCAACGTAGTATCCGACGAATTTGATTTCAACATGTCCGCCTCAAGATTTCGTCACCGCTTGCTGAACCGTTTTAAACGTTGACTTTTATTAGATTTAAGAATTTCATGTAGACCTCAAAGCCCATCCAAATACAATTACAAATACAAATACAAATACAAACTGTGAGGCTCAACTACTGGCCTTAAGGAGGCAGAACACTTGCACAACAGCTGGTTTCATAAGTGTCTATGATACTATCTATCAAGGCCGACATCGGTTCAAAACATGAATAAAACATAAATTTCGCATTATATTTCCGTCGTAGTTATTTATTTCAGATTCATGGGATGTGTTTTAACAATTTGTGAAAACAAAACATAGTTATTCGGTATTTGCATAAAATTTTCGAACTTTGCGCTTAACTCCGTCCATTAGGGTTTGAACAGACTTTTCAGAAATCGTAGAAGCCGTCTTTGTCCAAATTTGCTGGAAGTGTTTGATGTCTTTGATTCCTTGCTTCTTTCCAGAAAGCTTCCGGTTCATCAGAGCCCAATATCTCTCGATTGCTCGTAGCTCTGGGCAATTTGGCGGGTTTGAGGTTTTTGGTAAAATGTTCACTTGATTTGCTTGGTACCACTCCATCACAGTTTTAGCATAGCGGCATGATGCCAAATCGGGCCAGAACAAAGGTTATTCTTTGTGACTTTTGATGAAGGGTAGCAATCGCTTCTGCAGACACTCTTTCTGATAGATCTCCTTGTTGATTGTGCCTGTAGTGATGAAAGATTTACTCTTTTTGCCACACGTACAGATTGCTTGCCACACAAGGTATTTTTTGGGAAATTTCGATGCCTGCTTCGTTCTGAAATGCTCAACTGTTTCATCGTCCATAACAACGCATGAAAACTTCGTCAAATATTCGCAGTACAAACGTCGAGCCCGTGATTTTGCTACCAAGTTATGTTTGTCGTTGCGATTTGCAACTGTTTTCACTTTATACGACTTAAGTCCCAAACGTTGTTTTGATTTTTGGACAAAACCAGGTGACATTCCTATTTTACGAGCCACCGTTCGAATGGAGATTGAATTTTTCGTTAATATCCTTTTCACCTTTCGGTCCATGACAGGATCAGCGCGTGCAATGTTTTTGTCACTTCTCGGTTTCCTCTCCACCGTCAAACGTTTCGAAAATGATTTGAGAAAATGAAACGTTTTCCGAAAATGATCCCGTATTGACAAGTCTCGCTCGCGCACTTCTTTCGTCGCCATCTTGAATACTAAACATGAAATGTAAACATCAATCATAGTCTTTTTCATCATAGACTCTCAGCTATACCGTCAGTGAAATTTTTCATTCCTGCGTGCAATATTTCGAAAGTTACAAGGATTTGAAGGTGTCCGGATTAATGTGGATACAGACCTTATATGTGAGACCCTTCCCAAGACGAGTGGGCATACATTGCACTGTTTTTTTTTTTTTTACAACCAAGACCATTCACATGGAGTTGGTGACAGATTTGTCTACGGAGCGGTTTATACAGGCATTGAATCGGTTTATTTCATGCCGTGGTAAACCGAGTGACATTCTCTCCGATAAAGGGAAACATTTTGTTCAAGAGAATTTGTTCGTCTTCTTGAAGATGCACTTGACGATAGCCCAGTAGCGTTCAATTGGACAAAGCTGTGGACAATTGAAAGAATTGATGCCTTTCTCATTGAAATCTACTCCATTTTCTTGCATCCATTGTACTGTGGTTTGAGCGTAATGGACTGAAATCAAATCAGGTCAAAACAAAGGAGGGACCATGCGTTGCTTGTATGATGGAAGCGTGCTTTTCTGCAAACACTCAGTACGGTAAACTTCGGCATTGATCGTACCTTTAAAGTAGGAAATCGATTACTTGAAGCCGCAGGAACAAATTGCCTGCCACACGAGAACCTTTTGAACAAATTTTTTGCACGTCGAATGACTTCTTGGAGATGTTCACATCTTCGCCGATGACCTTGGAGTAAAATTGAGGTCCTGGAAGCGTTCTGGAGTCGTCTTTCACATATGTTTCGTCGTCCATCAAAACACAGGCAGATGGTCTTGCAAAAGTCGTCTGTGTAACTTTCTTGCTCTGATTTTTGGTCGGGATTTCTGCTCGCCACTTTGTTTTGCTATTTTCTGCTTTTTATAAGTCTTCATGATTTTCTGCACCATTCCTGTCTAAGCTTTGTCTTTGACAAATGTGAACATTTCATTAGCAATTAGCCAAAAATACAAAAAAAAATTGCCAATTTTTTAAAATGCTCCAAATGAGGAAGATAAGTTAAAATACCATGAAGCATCCCTACTCCCACCTGAATTGACCTGATGAGAACCTCTAAGTAACCCTAATTTTTCCCAATCCTTTTTCCAACATGCTCCCAAACCACCATAACCATCTGTTTTGCATGTAATCCAACACGATTTATCACATCTGTAAGCGCATGGGATTGGTTATCATGTTTTAATTTTTTGTTTATCTCTCGAAAACACTTGTCCCTTTACAGCTGGCAGACCACGAACAGAGACTGAATGGATCAACTTCACGCACAATGGCGGCTATATCATTAGGTTTTATAGTAATTATTACCCCCTGGACGATACAGGAGATTGTGGCAACGTGCACAGGATCAAAGGTAAGAGACAAGCGGGAAAATACAATTGCCACATAAATTCGTTCGACGAGTGTGAGCACCATTAACAGCAGAATGCTCCCGTGAAGTCATCGCCCGGAATACGGCAGTTACACTCAGGAGAACAATTTGAATTCATTTGCTGGCATGTGGCGAGCAATGTTTGCATATTCACACTTGAATGCATTTTTTGCTGAGCTTCGAGATGCACTTCACTCTTTAGTGCTTTTGGTGGAATAACACATTAATTGAAAGTTTGTTGAACTGCGAAAAGCGTTGCACAAACACGTAAGAGTGTAAAACGCGATAAACATTCTACTCGTTACTTTAGTGCAATCTTCCAAGTGTGCCATAAATATGATTTTGAACCGTTCGAGCTGATAACCGACAAATGGTTTTCGTTTTTCCTTTTCACCATTGCAGATACCAACATCAATTGATTTCTGTGTCACATGGATAGCGTTAAGTAGCAGCTTTTGGAATCCCTTTCTCTACTGGCTGCTCAATGCCAGATTTCGGAGAATTTGTAAAGAAATGTTATCTTCTAAGGTAAGCTCACGCTGCTTTGCTGAAATATGTAGCAACCCATTCCAAATCGAATATTTTCCTCCCTTTCCGCAGTGCATCAGTAGCCAAACTTCACTGGACGAAAAATGTAGCATTAGCCTAGAGTACGATCATCATATGACAACACTGCCGCTTCCACCGGGTCCACCTCCGGCGACAATTTGCCGCTCGATGAATCATACCCCCCGACCAGATATCGAGTGCCCGGAAAAATACTGGGATGACATCCTTGAGCGCACATTCAGCACTGGTAGCATAAATGCCCTGCACCGCAGTACCTCGTCCAGTTCGACCGCCTACCATCAAACTACTCTCCACAGGCACCACCATCGGCATCGGCACCACCATCCACATCAGCACAACGGTAACGGTAGCAATCACCACAGTAGCAATAGTATCCACAAGTCATCGATCGATCACGACAAGGAGAGCGGTGACTTCACTGTGATCTTCCCGACGACCAATTCCGACCCGGCCATGTCTTGCGAGCATGAACTCCACGACATCAACTGCGCCAAGAATCGAGCGTTTTTCCTTGGTTTCAACCATCACCAAACGCTACCTGACATCTAGTATCGTAGGGTTCGGACCGGGCTATGGAGTAGTGTTAAGATGTTAGTGATGCGGTTTTTATAAAATATCTTAGAAAACTAAGCAAATGTGTGGCAACCGGTTTTTGTATGACGCTGCACCTCAGTAGGGTAAATGTAGGATAAAGTGAATTGGCGCAAAAACAAAACAAAAACGAATCGTGTACTAACAAAGAGAGCCTTCGGGAGACTATTACTTCAAACTGTTGAGAGTTTCGTTTGTGAGAATTGGAATAGTGAGATTAATAATTTTAAACTACAAACTAGTTGCTGGCAAACAGGTTTCAGGATAAGTTCATCTAACAGATCAGTTTCTCAATTTTCTTAAAAAATGAAGGTTAGGAAATTAGTTTGATTTGATAGATTTGCCGAGAAGCGCTCTGCCGTAGATACTTGTTCGACATTGTGTGAGTGTGCAATGAAAACTTTTGTTTTTCATACCTATCATCTTCATTGAACATGAGTTCGGGTTCGTAATCGATTCGATTCCGGAGGCTGGTCCTTCCTTATCCATTTAAAAAAAAAACACACATTACATTCTATCGAAATTCTAGATCAATTAAACAAAACTTGTTAATATCGGAAAATAAGTAGAAACGCGATAATTTTCATCCGAGTTCGTTCACCTTTTAACCAAACATAAATCCGAATATCCGTATAGCAGATATGTGTTTTCCCATGGTAGTTAAATGAAGCGATGAACAAAATAAACCAATTAAAATGATTTTTTTTAAAATTTACGCCTCCCGTCTCTGCATAGGAAAGAAAATCCCCCTGCTTTGGCCCATCGAACGTAGTATAATACCCGCAAATTAATCGTACAACAAACGCACGCACATGTATTATTATCTCCCGCGAACAACAGGCTTGTCCAGTTCAGGCTGATACAAACATTCCCAGTTCGCTCGATCCGCCGGAGATGAGTGCTGAATGAGTGTTGCTCGACAAAATGCACGATGGCCCATGATGATTGCAATCGGCTGTGTGGCGAAATTAATCGTTTTGATCAATATTTAATGCACGCAAAGGATGCACGATTTCAATCCGGCGAGACCGACGCTCAAATGCATTGTAAAGAATTCTTGACCAACAAATGAAATGGACCTATCGAACATGTGTAATGCGGTAATGTTCAATTTTCGCGATTTTAAGTCCGACAAAAGAATTCTGTTTCCGATAGTATTTTCACGCAATGGAACTTTTCAGTTGTTGCTCTAGAACCGGCGACGAAAGAAATAACAAATGTAAGTTAACATTAACAATGAATGGTACGTAGAGCAATTTGATAAAAGGTGATTAAGGGAGATTTATTTTAATGCCACTTTTGTACGTAGATCATTGTTCTCTATAATGACCGAAAGGGTAAACTACGATGGCTACCACCACCGCACTGTATCCTGTTGGAGGCACGATGAAGCTTGTATGCGGTTAAATTATTGATTTTTTTTATGTTTATTATACGTACATCAAAGGCATTGGTTAAGGATAAAGGCGAGGCGAGTGCAACGAGGTCTACTAAAACTAACCGCTTTTAATTGAATGATAGAGGACCAGAAACTTGAGCTGCACTGGCAGAGTAGAAAACAATGCAATTATGAGCGCCAACAGTACACAAGCCATAGGTTGCGGAACTTAATGTTAAATTGATCTTAATAATTGAGTATTGATTTTTCGAATGGTATTGAACTGTCTCCGACGAATCTAGTTTTGCGTTTATTTTCATCAACGGGTGTAAAATAATATGTTAACTTAAAAAATATCGATGTCTTAATGGTATGGTAAATTGACATATGCCGAGTAAAGGATGAAACGGTCAAAACTAGGTCGACTCAAATATGAAGTAGTTTCATAAATCGTGAATTTAAAAAATTTGAACACCCCTCATTTAATAGGTGTATGCGTACAAAATGTTAACTCTATTTTGTTTTTGCCATTTTGTATTCAATTGTCAAAATGGCGTCGAAGCAAGAAGAGCAGCATATCGAAATGTTGCAAAATCCAAATTATTCCCACGCCGGCTTGGCAAAATCACTTAAAGACATACACGATGGAATCCCCTTATGGCAGGAGCGATGGCTTCCTCATCCACACATGCACACTTTGGGTTGGCTCAACAAAATATGCCAAATTAATCCACTTACCTGCAGTGAATCATTGCCATACTGCTAATAGGACGGCAGAACACAATATTTAATCAGTTCACACTATTTATTTCACTGAAAACACTCTGAATTGATCAACTAGTGCTCATTTCCACAGAGCAGGTAATTTTTCGTCCTCTTTGTTTACCTTTTTAGAGCCAGAATCTGCTTATTATTTTCTCATAAAAAACTGTATTTCCACTTCCCGTAGCCACCTGAACACTATTTACTTTCACTGAAAGATTAATTATCATCGCGCTCTTGAAAACAGTAGACGTAAAATCGGTTTAATTAACGAGAATGGTGCAAAAATTCAGCTACCGGTCTCAAAACTACGCGTTTTGCTTTTTTCTAATTTAATCCCTAATCAGCTGAGCGTAGCGTAGCAGAGCGCAGTGTTGTCAGCAACTGTTTGCGCGAGTGTGCAGGACTGATAAAAGTTTTGATTAACGAAGTAAACATGCCGCGTCTTACTAAAAGATGAAAAGCGGCAGTTTTGCGTGAACGGGCTAAAAAAGTGATAAAAAGTGCTGTTGATCCCCTAACTTGGACCTGGGAGATCCCGTGGAATAGTGATTTTAGTTCATAATAAACTGATGCTGAATTTCATAGAGAAATAAGTTCCGGAGAAGAATCTGCCGGCGAATCTTCCGACTTTATAAATGACGTTCCTATACCTGGCCCAAATGATACTGGTTTGGAAAATCCCGGTCATACTTCTGAATCCGATGGTGAGTGTGTTTTTGATTTGCTTTGCATTTCTTGTTGATTTGTTTGTTGTTTGGAAAGTATAGGTTTTCATTCCCTTCATTTTCCTTGGAAGCACGAGCCAGGGGTAGGGGAGTCTGGGCTGACTTGATCCCCCTTTTTCGTTATGGATACCCTGATAAAAAATTTTCTTAAATAAAAAATATCAGAAATAATCTACAACTTTTTTTATGGTTGGGGGGGTAATCCAAAATAGGTCGTTAAGAAAAATAACCATACGAAATTTATTAGGGTATATCTCAGCGGAAAAAAACGAAACTTGATTCGGTTTTTTCACAGGCTCATAGTTCCATATTAACCCTTATGTGTTCGACAAAAAAAAACACCTTTAAGTGTTCGACAGGGTACCCGGGTAATGTCCTGATGGTAATATAAACACTATATAAAAACATGGGATTGAAACAAATTGGCAAAGACGAAAATACTTGGACCGAAGTTGATTTTTCAACTTTAATTTGCGTGGTTTTCAAGTAAACTTAAATTTTGACTAAATATTGCCGAAACCAGTCATCTATAATCATAATTTGAACGCTCTGGACCCATTCAAATTAAAAATAACTACGGATCAAACAAGCCCAGCCTTCAGGTGCAGCCTTCGCTTACTTATTATAGCTCATACCTCTTACTTAAAGTTAACGGGTGTCCACTAAATAATGAGAACGAAAAGAATGGGTCAGGAAAAAAAACCAGGGGAGTTTTTGTTCAAATTGTTTTTTTTTGTTAAAGGGGTCAACTTAATTCTTCAAACTATTTGTGGTGATTGTTGTTTTGGGTGGGGGGGGCCGGGGGGGGGCGGCTTAGTCGTTTTGCTAGAAAATGACGGTTGTAGGGCAGCCACACCGATTTTTCGGATGCAGCTTTTGATCCTGTTGGTAAGTTGCTTGGTGTTTTTGGCCTTCCAATTATCCTTGTATACCATGGAGCTCAAAAGACCGAAGAAATCCTCGATAGGACGGCACTGTGGCAAATTTGTCGGATTCCGGTCTTTTGGGACATATGGTATATTTTGGCTCTCCAAAAACGTTAGCGTTTTTTTTGCGTAGTGCGATGATGCCTTGTCCGGCCAAAACACGTATTTGCCATCCGAGTGATGTTGTTTAAGAAATGGGATGAGTATTTTCTGCAAACACTCTCTTTGGTACACCTCCTGGTTGATGGCCAAACCGCTTGGATTGAACCACGGCTTCGAAATACCCTTATCGGATATTACGATGTATAACATAACCTTCGATTCAAATTTGTGCTTGAACTTATACATTACTTTTGGAGGAGTAGTAGATTTGTCCTTAGTGTAGAATCGGTCGTTTCCCGGTATCTGAGACTTCGAAAGAGGAAAGTAGCTTTCGTCGTCCAGAACGAAAGATTTTCCGCCGTAATTCCGAGTCATCCAGCGGCATTGGGATTTCACGGTTTGAATCTGCTCATCTGTGTACTCTGGGGATCTGGTTTTCTTTCTACACACTATTCCTTCTTTCTTTAGCGTCTTGCAGATGAGTGACTTCGAACAATGGAACTTTCGGGCTGCTTCCCGTTGACTTACCGAATCCTTGTTGTTGAACATGCTGCGCAGCGAGCGGAGCGTTTTCTCATTCATTATTTTCGCTGGACGGCCGCAACCTTTCTTCCGGGTTACTCTCATGCATGCCAGGATACGGTATACGGTGGATACCGGAACTTTTTCACGACAAAAATGGTCCACCGTGTATTTTTTTCCACGATCTTCGTTCGCTTGAAAGAATTGTACAACGCGCGCGCGCAGTTCTTCCTGCTTCGACGGCATGCTGAACACGACTGAACATGTTAGAGTGAAATAAGAGTGTATGAAAATTTTCTGGAGAGTGCAACGATTCATTCATCTAAAGTTACATTTTTATGCGGCCGTTTTTGTTTGGATGGGAAAGGTTTGAAATTATTTTCATTTTTTTGTGGGCACCCAGTTCCAAGCTCAAATCTCAGATTTGGAATGTAGCATGGAATTGGTTCCGTTTGTTATTTTAATTTGGATTTTTGTGTTGTTAATTGAATTGTTGGGGTGCGGGGTTTATGGGTGGGGGGGGGGGGGTTAATTTATTTGTTTTTTTTTCTTAAAGGTTTCCAATGTAATCTAATTTAATAAATTTTATTAAATTTATTGTTTCTCTTTTTCAGCTATTTCACAAGATAATTCAACCTAACTCTTCATTAAGAAGAAAGAGGTAAAGGGTTTCATTTCGAAACGCACCCTAACCGCGAAGGCATCCATGGGATTTAAAATCAAGAGTGATATTGTTGTTCTGGATAAAAATATTGTCGAAGCACAGGCGTCAATGCACATCTGGCAGGCACATAAATGCATAGTCATTTTTGTGAACAGCAATGATCATACTGATTACGTCATGCAGGAAGTAATTCTTAATGAATTGTACTTTAAAACAAAAATTGAAAAAAAGTACAATTATTTTTTGAAACATACGTGCTGAAAAAAGTGGCACATGATGAGATTTCTAGTAAAACATAGAGTAAATACATACATTAACTTACCAAAGCTCCACATTGAAATAAAGTAAAGCAAATCAAATCAAATCTATTCATTTTTATTAACATCACAAAATAATATAATATCTCTTTGTGTTTGTGGTATGTACCCAAGTAACTTCAAAGTTTTTCAAAATAAGTGATCATTATTATGAGTAAACAACATTCAACTGGATTCGTGTGAAAAAGTTAATAAAAATGTGGCAATCGAATTATGTTGTATAACATGAGCTGTCGTTGGTTGTCAGAGTTCAGTATGACGTGAAAAAGTCCCTGGAATCGATTTTCAAACTGCAAAAATCCCATTTATTATCTCAGATGCATAATTTAAAACATTTTTAATACATTTTATGTTTCAGCCATCTACTCAAAGACTCATTCGATAGTTTATGATTGAAATAAGAACTGAACATTGACGTTTAAAATTCACCAATATTTGTATTCAACTAGATGTATGGCTTAAAATTGAGCTTGCTAATTTTGCCCCAGAATCCCTCAACTTTTAAAAAGGATTCTTATTTTGAGGCTTTATGCTTTTTTAAAAATGTGAATATTGTAGGAAATAATTAAATGGATGTACTATAATTCACAAAGAAAAATTAAAATTACTGGCAATCATGACCGTTTTCTTCACGATGCACCAATACTATCATATGAGAGCAAAAAGTGTTTGCACTACTACATGCATGTTGAATACTAAGGATTCGAGGGAGTTTCATCCTAATAATGCCAAATCAATCGTGACGAATGTTACAAAAGTATTCGGAGAACGTCTGACGACTGCCAGGAACCAGGGGGGGAGGAAAAAAAAAAAACGGGAGCGGAAAAGAAGAGAAAAAAAGGGGGCCTTTTCAAATGCAATCCCAACCTTTCCATCAGAGATATCGGAGCAAATTGGGAAAGTCCCACACAACAGTGCCAAGAGCAAGGTTACAAGGTTACAGTGACACCAAAGCGAGATGATAAGTAAGTTGTACACGAGTTTGTTGACCAAGCTTGATGACGTCGTAATGGACGATGAAACATACGTCAAGGCTGATTTCAAGCAGCTCCCAGGTCAAGTGTTTTATACGGCTACCGGAAAAGGAAAGGTTCAAGATACAGTCACAGCCAAAATAAAGTGCCCACTTTTCTCATGAACACGCTTCATCTCTGAAGTCATTGAAAAACTCATTATATCGTATTCATATATTTTTCTAAGCATGATAATATTATTATTTTAACGATGCATGTGTATTTTTGCAATGGATAATACACATTTTAGCAAAATTATGTTTTGAACCATACGTGGTGTAAATTTGGTGTCTCTTAATTAAGTGCCCAGTTGAAAATATATTATGTGTATGTAATTTTTACATCCAAACGCCCCTTGTATTCAATTTTTTTGACGTTTTCAAGTGTTTGTTGATCATCTTACGGATTTCAGTTGTCGGTCAGAGAGATTCAGTGCGAGTTATCTGAATAACCATGGGTAATACGGTGGCAAGCAAAACTATTCCCTTGCAGATCCGAAAATGTGTTATTCGTGACATCGAGAAAGACGAATCGCTTCGCAAGATTGGTGAAAAGTATGGATACAGAAAAGCAGCGGTTACCAAACTTTTCGCAAAGTACAAAACCTATGGTTCAGTAGCTGATAGCCCAGGAAGGGGAAGGAAACGTAGAACAGATTCCCGAACAAATGCGAGGAACTAAGAAAAATCCGAAGGTTACCCTCAGGGAGATCAAGGAAGTGATTCAACAACCGATCTCGGACAGTACTCTACGCAGAAGGATCGCTGAACACTGTATGAAGAGCAGGTTTTATAAGAAGTTGCCTTTTATTAGCAAAGTCAACAAAGCGAAACGACTCAAATTTGCTCGGGAACATGCTGATAAAGCTTTAGAATATTGGAAGACTGTTTTGTGGACTGATAGCATAGCATAGCATAGAACATTTGCACAAAGCGTGGGGGGAGTCACCGAGATAAGCCTATCCACTTCCACTCAACATTTCGCCAAAAATGTAAAGTGTCGTAGACCCGCTTCTCTCTGCGCACCTGGCCACGTCCTTACAACTGTTTGAAAATTTGATAATTGTCTTGACATCTATTGCCGAAAGTGCTGGAAACCCAAACAACTTTCATAGGCGAATTTCAAAATTTTATTTGTAGAATGGTTATATGTATACAATATTGCAATATGGTTGTAAAAAAAAATATGTTGTGAATTTTTTTAATAATAGGGGTATATTAATAAATCACACCTTGGTGTGTTTTTTTTGAGATCAAAATGAAAAGAGAAAACATAAATATGTATAATAAAAAAATATCTACCTCCCTCTAATTATTAATAAAAAAAAAAAAAAATATAAGTTTTAATATCCTAATAGTCCTGGAAAAGATGAAAACAGATAGATCATTCCAAATATCAATGAAAGTTTTTTTATACCGTCCTAGTTACATTTCAAAGATAGAAATTGGAGCGATCAAAGAGCCCTGTTTGATGATTTCTGAAATTAATGGCTTATCTTATCATAATACTACCAAATAAAATATTTAAATATAATCATACACCGCTTATAAGCGCATGTCAGTCTTCTATGAATACAGTAGCTGAAATTCAGAAGTGCAACCTCAAAGCAAATGTTATGCTAAAATGCTGAAAAATAAATTGAGCCTTTGATGCTCCTCATGTTGCTCCAGGGTCTTACATGGTTTTAGTATGCAAAGATGACTCCAAAGCGTGCTGAAATTGTTAATAACATGATAATGTAAAATATATAATATGATTTAAAGGTACACGATCTTCAGTCGCACCCCCTCACTTCGCTATTATCAGATTGACAACATTGTCAATCTGATGTTTCAGCTGGCAGTCTTTTGTGATCATATGACTCGTGGAGGCGTGAGGTAGGAACTTGTGAGGACGAGAGGTCGGTCGCACCCTCCTTCGAGGGTCAACTCACCATTTGAAGCCCTGGAAGACTGTTTTGTGGACTGATGAGTCCAAATTCGAGTTGTTCAACAGCAAAATACGAGTTCGTGTATGGCGTAGACCTGGAGAGGCCCTTCATGATCGACATATCCAGGGCACAGTTAAGCATGGTGGAGGGAACCTGATGGTGTGGGGGTGTTTTTCTTGGGCAGGTGTTGATGCTTTGGTAAAAATTGATGGTATTATGATAGCAGATTCCTACATCGACATATTGCGTGAGAATTTGGAGGTTTCGCTGGTTTAAACTGGGCTGGAAAACAAATTTGTGTTCCAGCAAGATAATGACCCAAAATATACCGCGAAGAAGTCAAAGGCATTCTTCCGTTCCTGCCGTATTAAACCTATGGAATGGCCCAACAGAGTCCAGATCTGAACCCAATAGAGAATCTGTGGGCCATCTTGGATTCACGAGTTGATAAGATAGTAGTTACCAACAAACATAACTTTTTTTAAGCTCTTGAGAACGCCTGGGAAGATCTTGACCTACAACACCTGAAGAATCTGGAGATACTCTCCACTATGCCGAAACGTTTGCAAAAACTGTTGAAAGCCAGGGGAGGACATATCAACTACTGATCACTCAACAGACTGGATCTAAAACTTGTTTTTTTTTTTTTAAAGAAAATAAGAAGTGGGCACTTTATTTTGACATGCATAATTTCTACTATAGTTTGAACTTTCTTGAAGAAAAAAATGAATTTGCAGGACAAGTGTTTTTTTTTTATGTACCAGACAAGAAAAAAACATAATAAATATGCCATCAAAACAACCAAGCTTAGAATCTTTCACTTATTTTACTGTTTGCTGCACAAAAAGGAGAAACTGGGGTAGGTGGGCACTTTTTTCTGGCGGTGACAGTAAGTTTAAGCATGAAAAAAATTCAAAGTTCCCGAAAAAAAAAATGGTTTGAGGTGATTCGCACCTATGGGCTACCCAGTAAACACAAGATCGCATATAATAACCGATATGTGTATAAAGTGGAGGCGATATGCGTACATTTCACATGGAGTTAAATGGACGAATGAACGTATATGGCCTCCACGTTGTACTCATATGCGCTATCATATGCGATTCTGTGTTGAGTGGGTAGGCAGCGAAAGTTTCGTGACCACTGGCACTGTCAACCAAGATATTTATGTAAAAGAATGCTTGCAAAAACGCTTATTGCCTTTCTCGAAGAAACATAATTGTTCCGTGCTGTTTTGGCGAGACCTCGCTTCATGCCACTACGGAAAAATGGCTCAGGAATGGTATACCGCCAATAGTGTGCCAATCGTACCAAAGGAGAAAAACACTCCAAACTTGCCGGAACTGTACCCAATTGAAAAATATTGGGCAATCGTGAAGACAAACTTCAAGAGAACTCAAAAAACAGTTGGAAGTGAAAAACAGTTCAAGGCAAATTAGCGTTCAGCATTAAATAAGGTGGATATAACAGCGGTACAAAACTTGACGGAAGGTGTGAAGGTCTTAGAGACGATGGAAGCGCCAGAAGAGCTGTTTTGTGTGTGACAGGCTCTTCATCCATCGATTTCTTTGCACAACACCTGGCCAGGTCCTTATGATGAGCAAGGGATGGGAGGGAAGTGTTGATTAGATGTCTACTTCAGAAAATGCTGAGAACTCATGCTACCTTCATAGACATCTGGAGTTGGAGGTTGGATGGGATTGTGCAGGAGGCTTTCCTCGGCGAGAAAGAATATGTATATTCATATGTATATTGGTCGTTGGGAGTGACGAAGATAAGAAAGTTAATGCACTCCTTTGTTGTCCACACAGGCGTTTCCTACTTCTATTCAAGCTCCAAACCAAGGATGTAGCGCCTTTTTTTTGCTTGACTGTCGGTTGGGACATAAGGACTAACTCTTGTCCTAGCCTTTTATAGCTTATGGTTATAGCGCCATTACTCGTTTTCTGAAAAGAGAAGGATGCACCGACACAGTGTCATACGCTCATACATATACACACATAAAGGCACACACTCTCTCACCCACACATGCAAACACACGCACAGACACTTACACTCACACTTTCACATATTCATGGTTTGTAAATAGCTTTAGATTGAACCAAACTGTCAAAACATTTATGTACGATTAAAGGAATTTCCCCCGCTGAACAACAAATGTTACAGGAGCTAAAACTCTACTGATATAAAAAGTAAAAAGTACTTAGCTGAATTCCATTTTATTACGTGTCCGATCCACAAAAAAACCCGATCAGGCAACGCAATGCCCATAACCTCCAGCTGAAGACTGAAGACACGGGTATCGTTTAATCCACAATTTCGTCATAATCCGACTAGAAGCACAGAATTAAGTCCAGTTGATAATTACGTCGAAAAACTTCACATGCTCGATTCTATAGAAACGATTGATCCACATCGCAGGGCATTGAGCAATCGTAGCAAGGACACCGTTGGGGCAACGCACAAAGTATGATGGTGGTCGGTTGGCACTTTCGTAACAATCAATGGAAGCACACACCGGAGAGCACTCCACGACCGAAATTTAAAAAAAAAAATAAAAAAATAAAAATAAAATCAAAACAGAGAAAATATGACAACACATTTTTTTCCACGTCTTGCTTCGAGCTCCGCACACTACGATCTTCCACGTGTCATTTTTTATCAATGTAAAAATTTGAATATCTTGCAATGATTAAATTCTTCGTTTTTGGAGGTTTATCAGCTACTGAGATCCAAAGATGGTGAAAGTATTAAAAAAGTCTTCTCCTTTATTTCCAACCGTTCACCGATGGGTTTTGGAGTTTAAGTGTAGCCGTACAAGCGTTGAAGTCGATCCACGCTCAGGACGTCCAAAAAGTGCATCAACACCAGAAATCATTGCGAAAATACAGGATATGGTTTTGTAAGATCATCGAACGACTGTGGATGTGATAGCTGACACCATAGGCATCTCACATGGAACAACATGGCATATTTTGGCTGAAGTTTTGGGTTTCAAAAAACTGTGTGCACAATGGGTGCCGCATTTGCTTACAATGCAACAAAAACACGTTCGAATGCGACTTTCTGAGCAACATTTGGAGCCATTTCGGAAGGATAAAAAGGATTTTCTGCGTCGATTCATCACTATGGATGAAACTTGGGTCTACCACCATGATGCCTAATCAAAAAAAGAGGCTAAAGAGTGGTGTGAACCAGGTACTTCGGCTCCGAAGTGAGTTTGTGTCAAGAAATTGGCCAAGAAGGTGTTAGCGCCAGTTTTTTATGCAAATTGAATTTTATTGATAGATTATCTCCAAACTGACAATCAACCTAGATAATTATTGTGACTTTTTGGACCAGTTGGATGGAAAAAATTGTGAAAAAAGACCCGGTTTGCAGAAGAACAAAATAATGTTTTATCAAGACAATGCACCTGCTCACACAGCTCAAAAAATCATCGCAAAAATCAGTGAATTGGGCTACGAATTGTTACAGCATCCACCCAATTTGCCAGATTTAGCTTCTTCTGACTTCTAGCTGTTCTCACACCTCAAAAAATTCCTTCGTGGAAAGCATTTTTCATCAAGCGAAGAGGTTATAGCCGTCGTAGAGGAGTATTTTGTAGGATTTCCAGAAAGTCACTTCCGTGATGGCACAACAAAGTTGAAAGATCGCTGGACGAAGAGTTTTGATCTAACGGGAGACTATAATGAGCAATAAAAGTGATTTCCTCAACAAAAAACTGTATTTTCATTTCCGCTTTCAACACTTTTTGACTAACCTAGTAATCAAATAAGTTTCCTGTGTTTTGTAAACGATGAACTTCAAAAAGAAATGAAGATTGATCATTCATATAATCAACTAATCAGTGTGCACCTAATCATGTTTAACCAAGTTTTGACCTTTCCACCCTTTAGATGCCGTGAATGTATGTAGAAGTTAAATGATGATAAAATGTCAGTTGAATCAATGCGCTGAAAAACGAGGTCATCAACAAATAAAATCATGACCAATTCACGACGCTGATTCAACGTGTGAATAGTGATAAGCAAGCAATGCGCTTTGTAGCGCGTTGTCCGTCCTGATTTCCGAAGAATATAAAATACAAATGCTTTTTCTGATCTTATTCGATCAAGTTTTGTGTTTCATAACAATACCAAGCAATTGCTTGTAATAAAAGAACAATCAAAACTCATATTGCAAATTTACAAAAAACCAACCAATACACAACGCACAATACTGAATACTGACAATCACTCCCATCAACCCAAGTTTGCATTATTTAATCACATGATGTACAGAATACAGACATTACCGCTAAGTCCAAACGGCATGAATAAATAAATCCTTTAGTATCGTGCGCATTTAAGGGTTAAAAGAATGGCAATGACATATGACAACCATACTGAACAATTAAAACCCATTCTTTGAAATTTTAGTTTAGAAAGAGTTTTCCCTAAAAAAAATAACCAATTTCAAACTCTCTTAGGATCTGCTAAAGACTCCATTGACAATCTTGGAATATCCGGGGGGATCGCATCCAAAGATTCCGTTTTGCCAAGTAAAGCACTATTGTAGAACTCTTGGCTGTATACTTCATTGCATTGTGACGTCACGCATTAATTTTGACAGGTGGTGGTCCTGTTGCTTACGTTTTGAACTTAGCAGACTTTTTTCATCCGAAGTGAAATTTTTCGAGTCATTTGCAATGCCTTGGAAATGCTGTGTGTGGAAGTGCAAATCTACTGTAAAAAACCCCGGAATCAAATTGTTCCGTATTCTTACAGTAGGAAATTGTTTTCAGCAGCTGGCCAGCGAAAGAATCGACGAGTGGAAAAGAGGTCTTGGATATGGGAACAGTTTTACGCCACTTAATAAACGAATCTGTAACATTCATTTCCAAAGCGGTAAGTGCGATAAAATATTAATTCAGAAATAAATAATATGTCCAATTACTGAAGGAAAACCGGTACGGCTCACGGATACGCATAATTCGGATTGGGTGCCGTCATTACGTTTTTCCAAACCAAGACCCAAACAACCAACATCGGTTTTGGGTTTGCAGAAAAGGACCACCGTTTCTAATCCTACACCGAAAGCTTGCAGTTCCGCGTTTGGTACACGCGAATCGAATTACTTGTCTCCAAACTGATCAAATTCCCTTTCACCTGTTTGAAGAGGTAAAGTTGTACCTATTTGAAACAAATTGTGTTGAACGATTCATAAACCATTTTACAGATGCCAGGGAAAGTGCTGGGGACTCTGTTTCGGTTAAATTGGGGAACTCTATGCCTCCTAAGTCGTCGTCGATCACATCAACGGTTTCCTTAGAAAGTTCCCGTGTTAGCCAAAACAGCACAGATTCAAACTGTGATCCGGGATTTCGCAGTTCTGCTTCGGATTCATTTTATTATTCATTTTATTATGCTTCTGATTTATTTTATTAGTTTCTTTAACTGCATCCGGCAATCCTTGTATCGCAAAGGATAGTTTTACTGATGAACTACGTGAAAGCAGTTCCATTTTAACAAAGAAGTCTAGATAAATCTTTTAACAACGAGCGAAACACCAACTTTCAGGGGAAGAACAATTTTCTAAGTCCGAAACGTAAACATGTGCAAACCTGTAAAATTTGTGAGGTTAATTTTTTTCATGCAATCCTCTATTCTGTACTTTGTTGGTAGTAGTCGGAACTTGTTTCTCTGGCTCAGTGATTGATAGTGCTGCCCGTTTTTGCAAGTTAATTTCATGCCGGCAGCGGAGGTAGGTTATCATTCCACTGGTACTGGAACCCTCGGACTTCAAAATCGTATCACACTTTGTGCATATAGCCATCCATCGATTTGATATTCCGCGTGAGAAGTATTTCCAAACCGACGAATTAGCAACATTCTCTCTGATTTTTGTTTCCAACTCTGTTTGAACGACAAAAAAACAGCTGACAGCTAAAAAAATACTCAAACATACGCATCGTCATCGCTCGTAGTATGACACTAGCTGATGGCAAATCGTCGATGCAGGCTGACAAAAAAGTAACCATTATTGATTGATGTGAGGTTATATCCCTCAATGAAGCGAAAAAAAAATAACACAACATAAGCTTCAATGAAGCAGTTTACATCATAGTTCACATTGATGGCGACGGTGATTTCGAGAAAAGCGTGAATATTAATTTCGTTAGTCGTGATTTCCATGCAAGGTGATTTCAAATTTCGGGCAGTCTACAGTGTTTGATTACATAATTTATTCACTTGTATAGAATGCCAAACTATTATCGTGAATTGAAAAGAATATTCCATAAATTTACTTCATAAGTAAAAATGTGTGTGTGTTTTTTTTAAGTGCAATACCGAAATACCGGTATTTTTCGGCTGCAATACCAGTATTTCGGTATAGAATTTAAGCCTGGTAATACCGGTTCTCGGTTTCGATATTACCGGTTTTGCATGCCCTAGCTGTAAATAAAAAATCCTTTGATGCTGAAGAATAAATCCCCATAAGGCTTATTTTTCATGAATGCAATTTTGAAAATTTAGATAGCACTATATTTCGACACTTAATTTCAAATTGTTAAAACGTTCCATCATCCTATTTTTAAAAATATTCCACAAGATTTAATTCAAGTTTTATAAGTTGTTAGCCTTTATTTTGTTGCTAAGGGAGAATCATATTAAAAAAATTTCAGAGTAGACAAATAAAATTTAATTTTAATAATTAAAACGTATTAAGATTAACTGGATAGTTGATAGTCTGCAGCGTAACAATTTACAAATATATGTCAACCACATGTGCAGGAATATTCAATTGAAATTTCCAACGCAGAGAATCAATAACTAAAAATCACATCTGTTACAACCTACATCAGTGCAATGTAAAATCCACACGTTCAATACTTCTGATCAAGCTTCGAACTTATAATTCTGTTCGCCTCCAAATAACATTCCAATCAGTTTCCCCCCACTCTCCACCTACCGCAATTCCGATTGCACAATTGCATCCAGACGTGTAATATGAGCTGTAGCCCATTTTCGATTCAACGGAGATGCTCTCAATGGTTTCTCATTTCCTTCGTACAACAACAATCGCAGCAATCCCTGCAGCTCCATTTGAGTAATGGTCCATGAAATCAGTTCTCCATCCGGTCGACTTTATTGCCCTCGCGGAGGATATGTACGTCTACGATTCGGAGCATCCTCAAACTCTGGAGTTCAAAATGAGAATTCACACTCTGTAACTGTTGATTGAAGTAATTGTTCAGGAGCAAACTCAAATTTCATAGTTCATTATCGTTTGGTTTAACAGTTTCAATGTTTTCTTGCGTATCTAGAGAAAGTCACTTTGATTACAAACAACCGTTTTTGTCAATTTTTTGCCAAAATCCTTTTTCAGTTCAATTTCACAAATATCAAGGCAGCAACACCATTCTCAAATACACAACTCTCTACTTCACGGATAGCCATTTTAGAGCATCTAGAAAGAAAAATGAGAAGTGAAGCTATTTCGCCTTAAATCAAACGCATTGTCTTTTTGCATTTTTTGCAAACGTTATAATCTCGAAAAACTAAATTGAAGGACAGAAGGTACTTTGAGAGGGGTGATTGATTTGTTCCATTGAGCGATTCCACGAACAAGTGGGAAATTTTTCCAGTTTTTATTTTTTGTATTTTTGGATTTGCATGAAACCTTGCATTCAAGTTTCTGGGGAAGAAAACGCCGTTTTGCATACTTGGTTCGCCATTTTGAATCTAGCCTTACTTATGAGAAGGGCCTATGAAAAATGCACATGATATCTTCAAAAAATTGTATCTCGGAAACGGTTTGTCCGATTGGTTTGGTGTCTTGGACGAAGTTTTAGACAATTGTTGGTGCTATATGGAGAAAATATGCACGGTAAAAAAAAGTTTGGTTTTTGTGTTTTGAACTAAAATATAGATTTTCCCATAAAAGTTACATGTCAATAATTTTTTAATTATCCTTATGTTATAGCTGACTGAAAATGCTATCTAGTGCACAGTGGGTTGTTCTGGAGAAAAATAGGTTACAATGAAAAAAGATGTATGATAATGTCTGACTCGGTTCTGAATTCCTCGAGTATCTACCAAACAGTAAATGCAGAAAGGTTGCTAGTAGCATAGTGATTATAGTAATTTCAGCTCATAATCCTGTGTTTTTGAACGAGATCCTGTGTTGTTTGATAACATAATAATTGTAAAGGAAAGTGTAACACGTTTTGGTGCAAAGGTAAGTTTTAAATACACATTTTAATTATATGTTTTATGATATTTTCGTACAAAACTAACAATTGGAAAATATTTTCTATGTTACAGATTACAAAATGAGTAAAATAAGATGTATTCGCCCATTCAAAGACATTCAGTGTTCGAAAGAGCTGCGATATCTCACAGATGGTATCATCCAAAAACTAAAATCAATTGGATTTTCCAAGGTATCCACACTGAACACCAAGGATTTTCGTATTTGTTCGT
Source organism: Aedes koreicus (assembly GCA_024533555.2). Taxonomy (NCBI): domain Eukaryota; kingdom Metazoa; phylum Arthropoda; class Insecta; order Diptera; family Culicidae; genus Aedes; species Aedes koreicus. Next base: position 29,008 of record JAHHFK020002818.1, read on the forward strand.
CTTGCCGTCTACATATTGATTCAAGAGCTCACCTCACCCAAAACGAAGAACAAAGCGTAGCCGGTGGCTCAAGGATGCCAACTGTTCAGACCATACCTGATGTACCTGATTCGCAAAGCTAAGAAAGTTTGGTCACGATACCATCAGCGTCAACGCTAGGCACAATTCAATCAAATGAAGACTTCACGATGCCTGTAGACGTCGAAATATTCAACCGAGGAATAGCAGCTGTTCGTGTTTCGCCTATAGATTTAAGTAAGGTTAAAAATGTTCACTATCTTGAAAAAAAGTGCGCTGAAATCGTCGAAGGTGTACGAAGAAATCTTTTTAAATTAGACGCTAAAACAGAAAAAGCAAACGAGTTTGATGAAGTCATAGAAAATATGAAAATTAAATTTTTAAATTCAACCACAAGGCAAGAAAAACTATCAATTTTATCATTGTTACCAAAATCATGGTCAGTACAAAAAATTGTAGACGAATTTAAAACCAGTAGAAATATGGCATCAGATGCAAGAAAGGAAAGAGATAATGTATTTGATTCATCTCAAGGTTCAAGCTCTGGAAAAGCTTTGAGTAATGTAACAAAATAACTGGTTTTGAATTTTTTTGAGGACGATGATATAAGCCGTGCAATGCCAGGCCAAAGAGATTTTTTTAGCGTAAAGACAGGAAATAAGAGATTAGCTGTTCAGAAAAGATTGTTAACGATGACATTGAGAGAAGCTTTTAATCGCTTTAATGAAATGTACGTCTATGTATAAATAGGGTTTTCATCATTTGCAAGCCTCCGGCCAAGGCAATGTAAACTATTGACTATCACAGGAACACATAATGTATGCGTTTGCACTACGCATGAAAATGTCAATTTAATTCTACATAGCTTAAAAAAATACAATGTCTTGAATGATCTAAAAACATTAACGAATAGATTACTTTGCGAAAATGAGACAACTCATTGTCATCTACGAAGATGTAAAAACTGCTCAGATACCTCAGTTTTAGAAGACAGTTTATTGAAACAACTGGAAGAAAACTTTGTGGAAAAGTGAATTCTGATTCGGTGTGCAGGCCTAGTTTGTAATTTAATCGGTGCAAGGAGAGTGCATTAGACACAGATATCATGTTACTACCGGAAGGTTTCCGACACGTCGGCGACGGCCGGGTTGATGTGGACGAGTGCCGACGGCAGCAGCTGCGGGTCCAGCAGGACGTGGCCATCTAGGACATCGAGGAGAGCCGGTTTGCAAAGCAATAAATTATTTATTTCTACCATATTTTGAAGACAATATCTAATATCCTGTTTTATTTTATTTTATTTTGTCTATTTTGTTTTGTTTTGTTTTTCGTTATGTTTGTCTATTTTAAGTCACATTTGAGCGGTCTATTGCTTTTGGCGGATGGTGTAGGTATGTACTTTCAGCATATCGTTAACCAAAACGAACCCTGCTGCTAACCCTTCCCCAACTATCCAACATCCCAGTGATGTCTCGTGGAAGTGCAGAGGATTTCTCGGCTTCCTCCAAAGCGAGTATCATGTCAACACGTTCCTTCCCATTCCCTACTTGACCAGCATTCGGGCACGGCCGGCGCCGGTATTGCTTTATAATGGGTCACCAGTTTTTACACATTGAAGATGTATGTTAGTCCCAAACATCATCTGTTGGTTCTTTGTGCAAATACAGCTGATCTGGCAATAACGGAATTGCATCCGTGGGCGGTCAATCATGATCATGATCATGATCACAACTGGAAGAAAACTTTGTGGAAAAGCTTTCATTCGAACAATGGGTTACCACTGACAGATGTGATTTAGAAACTATTGTAAAGCAAACCGATGAGTTTGTTTCATTTTTCAGCTCAAAATTAGAAAGTTTGATTCCGCATGATTTTGTAAAAACCGAACAATCCAATTTTTTGAAAACTACAAAACAAAACTTGCAAGATGGTGAATTTTTAGCTATTTGTGACTTTTCTGAAAATTACAGCTTCATTTTGCAGGATGAAGTTCAATCACACCATTGGAACGTGCAACAGACCACAATCCATCCTTTTGTAATATATTATACTGAAAATATGCAAATTAAACATTTTAGCTTCATTATAATTTCTGAAGAACTAAGACATGATTCAGTCGCTGTTAATTTGTTTATTGATAAAATGATAAACTTTTTATAAATTGATCAAAATAAAAACATACAAAAAAATTATTTAATGTCAGATGGTGCTGCTTCACAGTATAAAAACCGAAAAAACTTTTCTAGCCTTTGTAAATTTAAGTCAAAGTATGGTATTGACGCTGAATGGCATTTCTTCGCAACATCGCACGGAAAAGGTCCATGCGATGCTAGTGGAGGTACGATAAAACGCATGGCTACCAGAGCAAGTTTAGCCAAAGAACGCGAACACCCGATAAAGACTGCAAGAGAGTTGTTTAATTGGGCAAACAAACGAAAAGAAGAAGAACTTACAAAGTTGTCATTTTGTTATTCTACTACAGAAGAATACGAAAATATGTCTTTGCAGCTAAATAATCAATATAATAATGCAAAAACAATTCAAGGAACTCAAAAATTCCACTAATTTCTTCCTCTATCAGAAAATACAATAAAGGCAAAGCTTTATTCAAACTGTCCTGACAATGATGCCAAAATATTCGATATTGTTAAGAAAGTTGAGTAAACAATAATTTTATAAAAATACAGGAATAAAAATAAACTGATGATATCCAACACATAATGTTATTTTTTATTGCGCACAATCACCATCCCTGAAAAATAAGCTTAATTCGCTCTTTTGAATCTTGCTAATTGAGGAGCTTGCATTTGCAGTTCTCAAAAAGGTGTATCTCGAAATCGAGTTGTCTCATCGGTTTGATGTCTGTGGCGATGTTCGGCAATAGAGAAAAAATATGCACAGTATAAACACATCCAGTTTAAATGGATTAAACTGTTAGGCGATATGCAAGAGTTGAATGCACATTTTCAACACAATACACCGAAAATAACTGGAAGAAATCATTGTTCCTGATAGTGGGATTTTGTAACATTTGTTCCATTGTATTTTACTAGCAATAGTTTACTGTCAATCGACAGAGAATATCGTACTTTTTGATTATAATATGAAGAACATCGTCAATTTGATAGTTAAAGTTTGATCTATCATCAATACTCACGCCAACATGTTGTATCTCACGCATGCAATCAATTGGCTCATTATTTCTAACAGAGACGTCTTCAATTACTCGATTCCATGAAATTACCACGAATCAAATGTTATACGGCCTCAGCAAAGGTTTAAGATTCGATGAATAACATCAGCATAACCATACGACTCGCCACAAGTAATTAACATATAGAATGAACAAAATGGACCCTAATACACTCCCTTGTAGTACGCCAAGGCTACTCGCGGTTCGAAATAGAAACATTAGAAGCAGTTCTTTGATTTCTGTCAAACAAACAGCTTTCGAACCAATTGTATGCAGAACCTGAAAATCCAAAGCGCTTGAGTGTTTACAACAAGGGTCGAGAAATTGTTTCAGAAGCGCGTTTGAGAACCAAAAAAAAAATCATCATCAATCGTATCATTACAAGGGCCATGAACTTTTGAAATTCTAAAATGAATATTCCTTTAAATTCTAACTCGAATATTCCTTTCTTTCAAAAACATCATTTCGCTTCAGTGGCCGATCAGCTAAAAGCCTGTCCACGTTAAATTTCGGACACGTTTCTTTCAGTGTAGATTTTGAATTATTTCACGGATCGCTGAAACGTTTTACTTATATGACAGTTGAAACTCTCCACTTTATTTCGTGGTACACCATGTTAACATTCTTGTTACATTCAGTAAAATGGCGTCGAATTGATCGGTACGCGATCTTGCCAAGAAACTAAAACAACCGAAAAGTACCGGGTTTTGTGTTTGCAAATCATTTGACCAGCGCTTGATTGTGGATCGGAAGGTTGGAAGTGGAACAAATCGAAAAGTATGCTCCTGACAAATGGACAAGAAGGTGGTAGCCATTATTGAGAAAAATTCCAATATTTCTGTGCGAAATGTGGCTCGCAAAGTGGCAAAGTCAAAATCATACGTACAAAAAGTGAAGCAGAGGCAAAGACTGAAGGCATAATAAGTGAAAAAGGTGCCCAACCGTGATGACAAGTAAAATTTTACTGCAAAAAGTCGTGCTAAGGAGCTTTACACCAATTTTTTGCAAACATTGTCTTGTATCATATTGGACGACGAAACGAGTATGAGGTTCCAGATTATTTAACGTTATATTACGAGAGCCTTATAACTCAACACGATGATTTCTTCAGCAAACTTGTGCTAATGGTCAAGTCCTTCCTAGAGGTGATCACACAAGTTTAGAATTTTGTCACTACACTGCGCTAGTGTGCATATAATCTTCCAGTTTGTGATTAATATAACTCGTGAGCCTTACTATTTAGGACGATGTTTTCTTCAGCAAACTTGTGCTAGTGGCCAAGCCCGTCTGAATTGTGGGCAATTTGTTCTGAATTCTCTCACTACGGGGCGCTAGTGTGCATATGGGCTTTCAGTTTTATTATGCTATATCTAGAGCGTCATATCAGTTAGGACATTGCTTTCTTCAACAAACTTGTGCAAGTGACTAAGCCCTCCGGGTGATAGCCACATAAGTTCGGAATTCATTCACTACGTGGCGCTAGTTTGCATATGAGCCTCCAATTAAAGTATGCTATATCTAGTGACCTTTACTAGTTGTGGCATTGCTTTCTCCAGCTAACTTGTGTTAGTGGCTCAATTCTTGCATGTGATAGTCTTATAAGTTCAGAATTCACTCACTACGTGACGTACGTGTGAATATCAGGGGTGTCCTCAGCTGTACTCAGAAGTTGTATCCATTCTCTTCGGTCCATGGCTGAATTTCCCAAACGGTTTACGATTTCGATTTTTACGGTCCCAATCAACCGAAAAGATTGGTTCCCGACTGTATTTAAAATGCATGTTTTGAGATAAAATCATTGTTCGTATCAGCAAAAATAAAAAATTTTCACATAATTATAACTTAAAAATTTAACTTGTTCAAATAAGTTTAATTCAAGATAAAAAAAATTAATTTCAGAGATGCGTCTATTTTTCAGTTCTAAGGCTTTCCTAAGGGCAGCATTGCCGAGAAATTTAGGTATCGGGGTCAATATGACCCGGAATGGATTTTAAAAATGCTATAACTTTCCGAAATAAGCATCCAGACGTTTGAATTTTCTTGTCTTTTCTTTAATCATAGAGGGGTACGTTTCTGCATTGAACCCAAATTTTTTTGACATTTCTGAAGGGCTGTTAAAAAAAGTTACGAGTAAGGTGTTTCGGGTCATATTGACCCTGATTTCAAACGCACATTGTGGAAACCACATATGAGCATATTTTAAAGTCTTTGCAGTCAAGATGCTCATTAGAGTCCCAATTTTCAGTTTCTGATGAATACGGCCATTTTTGATCCGGTTGGCCACAGGGAATCTGTGCCGGAAGAGGGCATGTTTTGCCACGATCCGTGAGGTGGCGACAGATACAAATTTTCATCGGAACATGCTTTTCGACGGCTCAAATCTCATGATTTTTTCATGAATAGTCTATTTCTAGCCGTGAAATTGACCAATGACTATAATGGCCTGGATAATCCGGATGCCCCGGAGGAACCCTTACGGAGTGGACAAATACGGTATTTCGCCGAATCATGCCTTTCATCGGTTTAAACTTCATGATTTTTCATGAAAAGTCTACTTCTAGCCTTGAAATGGACCAACTCGCAATTTTGAGACATATTCGCCATTTTGAGACAATCCGGATACTATGAAGGAACCCTTCAGGCGGAGACAAATGCGGATTTCTACCGAAAAATGCCTTTCAACGATTCAAACCTTATTATTTTAGTTGAGTAGTCTACTTCTAGCCTAAAAAAGGGCCTAATGACTATATTGGCCATTCGGAGACAATCCAGATGCCCCGGAGGAATCGTTTAGAACTGGGATAATATAGATTTTTGCCGAAACATGCCTTTGAACGTTTCCAACTTCATGATTTTTGTTGAGTAGCCTCCTTCTAGCCTTGAAATGGATCAATGACCATATGGGCCATTCTGAGACAACCCGGATGTCCTGGAAGAACCATTTAGGAGGGGACAAATATAGATTTTTGCCGAAACATACCTTCCGACGGCCCAAGCTTCATGATTTTTCATGAGTAGTATCTGCCTCACTATACTACAATAGATCAAATTACTGGTCGCAGTGGTTATGTCCCTAACAGAGGAAAAAAAAATACGTTCAGCCTTGAAATGGATCAATGACCATATTCGCCATTCTGGGACAATCCAGATGGTCCGGGGGATCATTTTATTCCATTTGACGGCTCAAACTTCATGACTTTTTGAAAACCATCTATTTCTTGTCATTAAATGGACGAATGCCTGTATTGACCATTCCGGGACAACCCGTATATTCCTAAAGAATCCTTCAGGAGGAAACAAGTACAGATTTTCACCCGAAACATGTCGATGATACTAATTTTCGACCATGCATGGAGATATTGACAGAGTAGCTATGGTCACTCATTAAATCCAAGAGTCATTGATAAAGGAAACCATGTCAATTTCACATTTACTAACTTGTTAATGTTCAACATGTGCTGTTTTCATTATTCGCTAAATTGGTAACAAAATTAAACAAATTCAGTTAAATATATCCAAGGAGTGGGCAAAGTTAATAAGCTTAGCCCAACTAATAAAAGTGAATAAGCATTCAGTTACTCAAATGTCTGGATAACAACCGGGGTGAACTGCCCCCTCGCCCGACCACGCTACGCCACTGCTCATAGATGAGTAACAATGATAAACTAAGAAATCTATGTCAATTTGATCAGTTTTTCTTTGAATTTGAAAACTCACGAATTCTATTACCGTGCTGTTTACCGAATTTGCCAGATTTCGGTAATTTCGGTAACCAGTTCGGTAATGCAGTTCGTGAGCTTCCAGAACCAGTAAAACGGATCACATAGCTTTGACATAGCATTCTTTGTTTACTATTTTTACTTATTTATAAGCACGTTGGGACGTTTTAAAACACTTCAATGTGACTTGAGAACTACAATAGAAAAGCAACATCAAATTTACCAGTAATCAGCCCTAGGTGTCACAAGGTTCTCATCTTGGCCCATTACTATTTATTATACTGCTGATTTTTAGCCATCTGATTGAACCCACTGTTGAGTGCGCCCCGCACCCTATGCTGATGACATGAAACGTGAAGTTGTCGCCAAGGCTTCATATTTTCACAGCATATTTACATTTTTGCGGTCACTTCACAAATATAGCCACTACAACGGTTCAAAAAAAGTTGGCACCTCCAGCCTCTCCTTACGGTACATTTTTTTACGACGATATTTTTGCCAAATTTACCATTCTTCCTCCTGTTTTCTACTTTAAGGATCAGGTTCTTCAGATTAGCTTGTACAATTCACGTTTTGGTTGTGGTGCGTTTTCCGAAGATCGAAATGATCAAAACAAAAGATGATCTTTCTGATTTTTCTTAGGGTCATAGGATCAATTTAAAAAATCGAAAATCGAAAACAAATGGGTGGAACTTGTAGAGATCAATATCAAGATCACCCAATCCTAGCTTGTATGTAAATAAAGGCAACTGTCATTGGTCTCCTCTCCTGGGGCATCCGGATTGTTCCGGAATGGTCAATATGGTTATTTGTCCATTTCAAGGATAGAAGTAGACTATTCATGAAAAATCATGAAGTTTGAGCCATCGCAACGCATGTTTCAGCGTAAAACCGTTTTTGTCCCGTCCTAAGGGTTTTTCCGAGGTATCCAGGTTGTCTCAGAAATTCCAATATGGTTATTACTCCATTTCAAAGCTAGAAGTAGACCCCTCAACCAGCATAATGTAGTTTGAGCCTGTATAGTGCATCTGAGGCGCTATACAGTGCACTCTACGCTACGTTACGTTCAACGTTTAGAACGGGAACATAACCGATTGTTTCCGATGCATCATTCAGTCTTCCAACCGATAGTGCAATAAATCACCTGTTAAATTGGAGGATTAAATTAAGGATATATGGCATCCCTGGTGATGCATTAAAAAGCAAAACAAACAGTGTGAATTCGCTTCAGCCTACCTACTTCATTGCAATACGGTGGTAACTTCATTCAACTGTGATAAATGAACTGAAAACGAAGCAAGCAAAAACAAACAGCATAAAAACAGATCGAAAGAGGTTCTTTAGATGTTGATATGGGATGTGCTCGAAAAGAAAGAGCTTGATTTTCGTTTGATATTGATGGTCAACAGCTTCATCGACGCTTGATGATTATCAATTGTCTTCTTAAGGTCCAAATCCTTCAAATCTCCAGCGATTACATGAACGTGTTTGATTTTGATATTTCAAAAACTACCATGCAACGGTTTGTCAAAGATGACATGAAATGTTCGTTTAGGCCAAGAGTAAAGCACCACCTTGTAACGGACCAAATCAAACAGCTACGGCTGGAGCGCTCGAAACGTTTGGTGTCAACACTGTCAACATTAAAAAAGAAGCATACCATCATCGTATTCTCCGATGAGAAAATGTTCACCATCGATCCCGTATCTAACACACACAACAGACAGACGTGAAATTCAAGTTTACAACCAAACATCCGGCCGGCGTCATGGTTTTCGAGGCAGTTGCGTCCAATGGCTTGCAAATGCCTCCAGTAGTTATCAAAGCTGGATTTAAAGTTAATACCGAGGTTTACATAAACATTTTGAAGGACCACGTTCTGCCATGGATGAAAACCAACTTTGGACCACACCAATACGTCATTTTCCAATAGGACGGAGCACCGTGTCATACCTCAAAAATGACTCAGGCGTGGCTGAAGGAAAACGTGGAATTTCGGCCAAAGGACATTTGGGCTGCTAGCAGCCCGGACTTGAATCCTATGCTGAATGGTATGCTCTCGATTCTTTCCCCGTTTGGAGAAGGTGATCGAGAAAAATGGAGGACATATTGAGAAATGTAATCATGAAAGGCTTAATAAACGATTCCCTAAATAAAATTATGATTTTTTTTATCATTTTCTATAAAAAAAATACTTATTTGAAACTGAGGTATGGAATGACGCATTTTTTTATGGGACATACTGTACTACCAACCTGCCTGTTTGTTTCGAAAGAAAATCGTTGGTTTAAAACAGTTTTTGAAGTTGGATGTCAATATACAAGTTTGTTGTTTCAAACGGGACTGTTTTTTTTTTCGTGGAGCATTGGTAGCATTACGGCTTGCTCTCTTTTTTCTTTCAAGCACACATGATGGATTGAATTTTTTTTCTTCGCTGTGTGCTTGAAACAGAAAAAAAAATTTCATCAAGTTTAATGCTTGTTGCTGAGAGAAGTGTAACTCATACATTAAGTAAAAGAGAAACTGATACATGATATAAAAATAATCTCCTCTTCTACAATCTTTATCACCCGTTTTCTCTCTCTCTCTCTCTCTCTCTCTCTCTCTCTCTCTCTCTCTCTCTCTCTCTCTCTTTTCACTCTGTTTTACTTTCCCTCATTCCCATTCTCTGATGATTTATATTCGATACAATTGAAATCAAATTAATTGAAAGAAAGCCACATCAACATTACGCCTCAGTAAAAATCTGTTCTTGCACTGTTTGTAACATCCACACATAAGGAAACAAAAACATGTATTCCAAAGCTAAAAAGCGGTAGTATTGAGAATGGATGGCCCTTTTGTTTATGCACGGTAGAGACATCTTTAATTTGTAGATGGGTATGGCAAACTACGCTCATCTGTCAAGATGCTCGGGGGTTGGTATTTATGATCGGCTACAATGCTGGCTAAAATTAGACGTAAATTAAAAATATTATTAATAACACAAAAAAACGTGTTTTTTTCACAAAATAAAACAATTCCAACATATAAAAGCTATTGGAGTTTAGGTATGAAATTGCATGACGAGTCGTTATAAATATACAAGGAAATATTTATATCAAATTTTTTAATGATTTTTCCTTGCAGTTTAACTCCAAGGTGAAAATTTTTGTGGGGAAGTTATCTCCGATTATATTGTTTCGTATATTTGATGAAATTTCGAAATATGGTTAAAAACGCATCGTTCGATTACATATTTAACGGGGTATAACAAAAAAAATGAGAATTTTCTTTAAGGGTCATAACAAAAAGACTTGTTTATAGAAAGGAAAACTGATTGATTTGTTTTTAAGGCACGTCTCTTTACTTGAAAAAAAAATTAATGAACATTTTAATACGATCCGTCATCAGTTGTTTTGCGGAGCTTTGTCCTGATGTTTGAATCAAGAGCGTTGTATAGCTTCTTTATCGATTTGGTGAATGCATCTTTTGATTCTATTAATTAGTTGTTTGCAGTCTTTGGCTCTCCAGTTATGTTTGTACACCAGTGAACTCAAATATCCAAAGAAATCTTCAATCAAATTTGTTGGATTGCGGTTTTTTGGTTCATACTAAACGGGATGTTTTGGCTTTCCAAGAAGGTTTGTGTTTTTCTCGCATAATGCGACGACGCTTTATCCGGCCAAAACACGTAATTTCTATCTGCATGATATGTTTGACGAAATTTTATCCATATTTTCTTCAAACATTGATATTGATACACTTCTTGAGTAATAGCCAAACCACTAGGCTTGAACCATGGTTTAGAAATTTCTCTCTCAGATATGGCAATATAAAGCATCACCTTCTGCTCAAACTTATGCTTAAACTTATATTTCACGTTCGGAGATGCAGTAGAAATGTTATCAGAATAATATCGATCGTGGGTTTTTGAGAGAAGGAAGTAGCTTCCATCATACAAAACGAAACATTTTCTAGCGTAATTTTGGGTCATCCAGCGGCATTGAGATCTTACGGTTGATCTGTTGCTCTGTGTATTCTAGTGCTCATGATTTCTTGTACCAGACTATTCATATCTTCTTCAACGTCTTGCAGATGCGTAGTCTTGAAATTTTGTTTTGGCTGCACCAGATTGACTAATCGAATCCTTGTTGTTAGAAGTAACATGTGTAACATAAGTCCTGGGAATACTTTCAGGTGTTTATTTGACAGCATCAACAAACACACAGATGTCAACCAATGTACTTGTCACGTTCATCTGTGTTTTTACTGAACTGTCAAACTCAAATTGACAATAGTTTCCATTAAAAATGTCGTACAAGCTGGATTTACGAGCACAAGTCACTAACCTTTTTGGACGGCTTAGTACAAGTGAAATTTTGAGCGTGTTCAAAGACGAGCCAATATCAAAATCAACAATATTCCGTGTTTTGAAAGATTGTTGTGATGGTAAAGAACCGGAAAATAAAAAGAAAAGTGGTCGCCCAACAAAATTGAGTGCCAGAACAGCGAAAAAACTGCTGTCAAGCGTTGAAAATAAGGTTGGCCAATCAATTAGCACGAAAATTTCAGGTTTCAAACATGACAGTCCATCGGATTTTGAGAAAACATAACGTAATCTATCGGAAACGTCAGCGTGCACCAATATATACACAGCAACAACTCGAAAAAATATCAAAATACTGCCGTGCACTTCGTCGCGAGCATTTTGCAAATGGAAAGTGCATAATTTTGGATGATGAATCTTACTTCACATTTTCGCACCATGAATTGAGTGGCAACGATAGTTTCTATACTGCTAACATTAAAACAACACCGGACGATGTTAAATATACCAGCAAATCGAAATATGAGCCAAAGGTGTTAGTGTGGGCAGCCATGTCATCGAAGGGTATCTCGGCGCCTTTGATACGTCCAAACAAGGCCAAAGCTGTCAATTCTGACGTGTATATCAGCCAATGCTTGCCGAAACTGAAGCAATTCATCAACAAATATCACGCTGACGACGAAATCATGTTTTGGCCGGATCTTGCAAGCTGTCATTACGCGAAAAAAACATTAGATTGGCTAACTGAGTAAAACATACCATTTGTACCGAAAAAGGACAATCCACCTAAAGTGCCTCAGGCTCGTCCAATTGAAAAATTTTGGAGTGTCCTCAAACGTATGGTGTACGACAATGGCTGGGAAGCTAACAATGAGCAATAATTGGTTAATCGAATCAAGCGGAATATGAAAGAAATAGACATAGACACCGTTCAGAACCTGATTCAACATGTTCGCCGTACACTGCGTAAAATCGAAGATAATGGTCCATTGAGCGTACTGTAAATATATTTTTCAACAATTTATTAATAGAATAAAATACCCTGAGAAGCATTTTAAAATCCGATCGTTTGATTTCAAGTACCATGCTTTTGAATTTTTCCCAGGACTTATGTTACATATGTTACTGTAGAGATATCTAAGTCCTTTTTTGTCCATTATTGTAGCCATTTTAGAATACCAGGATACGACAGATGGTTGAAACTGGAACATTCTCGGTTTAAAAATGGTTCACAGTAAGCATTTCCCCGTGATAAATCATTCGTTTAATAGAACTGTACAATCTACTAGCGTAATGCTTCTTGCTTCGACGGCATTTCAAACACAACTGAACAAGTTGAAACAATACAAAACATGCGATTATGTTGAGGAGACAGAGAGCATTGATTCATATAATCTCTCTTTTCTCTGTGCGCACGTTTCTGGTTTGGTATGAGAGAGTTGAAATCATACTCATTTTTTAGTTAGCTGTAACTCGAAAAGTAATCGAGCTGGAAACGATGTTCTACTAATTCAGCATCAATCTAGATAACACGTTTATTGTTCTGTACCACGGTTTGTTAAAAAAAATAACTTTTTGAAGACGAAAACTTCTGACGGATATGGTTACAATGTCGATCTATAGGCTCCATACTTGCTAATTTTGGGGACGTAACGTTGTCGCATAATTAAGGTTGAAGAAGTCGTAATTAATTTGGCAATTATGAAGATTGTTTGCTTCTTTTTCTTCTTCCGCATGTCAACATTTCTTTTTAGCTATTTTCGGTAAAAAATCATGACTTACATTTTTCTGTTTACGTTCACTGAGTAGAATTGTTTTTTTTTCTCACTTTTTAAAGAACATTTTATTAAACAAAACACTATAAATTCACTTTAATCTGGTAGTTTTTAAAAACCTGGTTAGCTAGCACAATACACCAACAGTAATTCGCCATTTGCTTCTCAAACTAACACTATTACAAGGACCCATCACTTAATTTTTCCATAAATCATTCTGGTTTCCACATTTTTACTGCTTTAAAAGGGATTCACAGTTCTCGTGCTGGATTTTTCTTCCTAAGAAAATTCGCCTTTTGTTCTTTCAAGCACTTTTAAATGAGAAAACTGCATCCGACATTTCCAAACGAGAAACAAGCCGGGCCACTGTATTGTCAATGTAGCAGAACAGCGCAACTCGTAAAATCACTCGCGCCCCAAGTAAAAATTCACAATCCATTTGAGCGCATTGCAACTTCGAGATTCTCAACAATATAAGCCTCACATTCGACAGCAAACACACACTACGCTTCAAGCGAACCAGAGAATCATCGATCATCGACAGTGGCCAGATTTATATCTTGATATTTTTAACTGATGGGTTTTGGCATGTTCAAAAACTGAGATACATCTGTACAAAACGTGTTGTTTCAGATGTTTTTCGATGTCGCATCATTAAGGTTTGTCGTTGAAAACGATGTACGTGAAGTTTATTTTTATATTTATGAGGATATACATTCATTTTATTTCAAACTATATTTCAAGCATTTTATCGAACCAAGCTATAGCTTTGTACAAAAACAAAATTTCACAGATCTAAGAAAAATGGCGTTACTTTAAAACACTTAAATAATTGAGACAGGTGATCTATTGGCTAATTCATATTAAAAATATGACAGCTGTACAGCTACGTTGTCTTACCTTACAGTTTTTGTTGCTTAAGTTCCTGGGAGGATGATGTTCCAGCCGTTCCAGTCCGTAAACGTCGGGAATGGAAATTTATTTATGTAAGTGTATCACCTAGCTGCTGCTTCCTATGATACATGAAAATGGAAACGTACCGCTGTACAAAAGACGCAAACAGACTGTAATACTGTGCGCGAAAAAAGTATGTTAGAAGATCAGGTTAAGTTCAGATTAGAGTTTTACTAAGAGAGAAAATTAATTAGTTTCATAAACGTTACAATAGGAATCGTTAAATATTGTGCTAAGAAAAGACATTGCTGGTTTTTACTCGAGAACCCGAGTTCTTGTATAGTAGAAAAGCAAGCTCTGACCAAGAACGGTTGGGTTTTTGTGAGCTGAGCGGTTCCATATCATTTCAGCAACGAGTAATTTTCATATTTTTTTATTTGCATGAAACCTTGCATACAAGTTTTCGGGGAAGAAAAACGCCGTTTTGCATACTTGGTTCGGCATTTTGAATCTAGCCTTACTTATGAGAAGGGCCTATGAAATATGCACATGATATCTTCAAAAAATTGTATCTCGGAAAAGGTTTGTCCGATTGGTTTGGTGTCTTCGGCGAAGTTTTAGACAATTGTTGGTGCTATATGGAAAAAATATGCACGGTAAAAAAAAAGTTTGGTTTTTGTGTTTTGAACTAAAATATAGATTTTCCCTTAAAAGTTACATGTCAATATTTTTTTAATTATTTTTATGTTATAGCTGACTAAAAATGCTATCTAGTGCACAGTATGTTGTTCTGGAGAAAAATAGGTTACAATGAAAAAAAAAAATTTCAAAAAAATTACAATTTTCAAAAAAGCTATTAAAAAACGTCAAAAAAGTTTGTCACCCTAATTTTATGAAAGTAAATCAAATTTGCAAGCAAAAAGTGCTCTGGTAACATTTTTCTAAGATGCATCGTTTAGGAGATATTACTGATTTAATATTTAATATTTAATAACAGAAAAAGCAAACGAGTTTGATGAAGTCATAGAAAATATGAAAATTAAATTTGTAAATTCAGCCACAAAGCAAGAATAACTATCAATTTTATCATTGTTACCAAAATCATGGTCAGTACAAAAAATTGTAGACGAATTTAAAACCAGTAGAAATATGGCATCAGATGCAAGAAAGGAAAGAGATAATATATTGTGAGATTTGTATTTGTACTCCAGAAGAATACGAAAATATGTGTTTGCAGCTAAATAATCAATATAATAATGCAAAAACAATTCAAGGAACTCAAAAATTCCACTCATTTCTTCCTCTATCAGAAAATACAATAAAGGCAAAGCTTTATTCAAACTGTCCTGACAATGATGCCAAAATATTCGATCTTGTTAAGAAAGTTGTGTAAACAATAATTTTATAAAAATACAGGAATAAAAATAAACTGATGATATCCAACATATAATGTTATTTTTTATTGCGCACAATCACCATCCCTGAAAAATAAGCTTAATTCGCTCTTTTGAATCTTGCTAATTGAGGAGCTTGCATTTGCAGTTCTCAAAAAGGTGTATCTCGAAATCGAGTTGTCTCATCGGTTTGATGTCTGTGGCGATGTTCGGCAATAGAGAGTAAATATGCACAGTATAAACACATCCAGTTTAAATGGATTAAACTGTTAGGCGATATGCAAGAGTTGAATGCAAATTTTCAATACAATACACCAAAAATAACTGGAAGAAATCATTGTTCCTGATAGTGGGATTTTGTAACTTGTTTTTCAAAATACTTTTAAGGCAGAGAATTTCACTCGAATTGTTAAGCTGTCACCGTCATTTTAACTCAAAATTTTTCAATCTTTCCGAAAAAAAATACTTTTGAAACTGAAAAAACACGGAGTACATCCGAAAAGGGCCGAAACTTATTAAGTTATCAAAAAAATCAATATTAAATCAGTAATATCTTCTAAACGGTGCATCTAAGAAAAATGTTACCGGAGCACTTTTTGCTTGAAAATTTGATTTACTTTCATAAAATTAGGGTGACAAACTTTTTTGACTTTTCGTAATAGCTTTTTTGAAAATTGTAATTTAAAAAAAAAAAAATTTTTGCGTTGTAACCTATTTTTTTCCAGAACAACCCACTGTGCACTAGATAGCATTTTCAGTCAGCTATAACATAAGGATAATTAAAAAACTATTGGCATGTAACTTTTAAGGGAAAATCTATATTTTAGTTCAAAACACAAAAACCAAACTTTTTTTTTACCGTGCATATTTTTTCCATATAGCACCAACAATTGTCTAAAACTTCGCCCAAGACACCAAACCAATCGGACAAACCGTTTCCGAGATACAATTTTTTGAAGATATCATGTGCATTTTTCATAGGCCCTTCTCATAAGTAAGGCTAGATTCAAAATGGCGAACCAAGTATGCAAAACGGCGTTTTCTTCCCCAAAAACTTGAATGCAAGGTTTCATGCAAATCAAAAAATATGAAAATTACTCGTTGCTGAAATGATATGGAACCGCTCTATTACAAAACAATTATTATTGGAGTAATTCAAGTTTGCCCCTTAACTGGAACTGTATCTACAGCAATACCTGGTCGGTAGGGGAGGGGGGGGGGGGGGATCTGGTAGACCGCGAAAAGTGGGGGTGGGTGTTGGTGGGTGTCGGGGGGGGCGGGGGGTGGGGTGTGTTTTGACTTGGATGGGTGGGGTGGGTTGGGTGGGGGGAAGGGGGGGAGGGGAGTGAGGAAAGGATTGGGTGGGGAGAAGAAAATTTTAATATAACCTAGCGAAAAGGGTAACGGGATGTAATGTCAGCATAGCTCCTTCATTCGGCCTATGAGCCAAAAATGTCATTAATTCGCCGATAATCAACAAAATTATACTCCCATCAGGATGACCAATTTATTTCAAAGCAGTTGAGACATTATTAATCAATTAATAGTTGCTCACTTCCGCGTAACTTTCGATTTCTTCAACTTTTTAGACAATATGACTTTACTGGTTAAGCTGAACAGATTATCTACACGATCTTCGAATGATCTTAATTTGCAGAATTGAACCTATAAACCGAATAATACAGCCAAGATGTACAGAAAATAGTCACACGTTATAAACTAACAGGTCACATAGGTAAAATAACAATGATTTAACAAGAAAACCATAGACCCAATGTTAGGAACATTTTTTTTCCACGTTCCCAACTATGGCCTGTTATATGGAAAGCGTAGTAAAAATGTTGTTATTGGTAAAATTTACAATAAAAATGTCTGAGTTTCGATTGAAAGTTTTCCATATGGGACATCTTAACACAAATTAAAGGAACAAAATCTGTGTAGAGTGTATTATAATGTTTTGATTATCAAATGGTCGCTAAATCATATGTGACAATCACTTATGTGTTTCTTAGCAGTTTTAGCATAGTTTGATTTATGAAATTGTTTGTTGGGTAGAGCGAATACAGCTGGAAACGCATTGAATCAGAAAATCAGAAAATAAATCGTACGAAAACAACATTTAATAGCAAATCTGTCGAATGGGACGAACTTGCATCCATGAATAGACCCAATTTGGCGCTCATAGACCGACATTACATCCATATCCCTCGAAAGTTTCTGACTTTATAAAATGAGTTGTGTAACTTTTCGTGATACATACTACCAAATGGCATATTGAACATATCTAAGCAAGTGTATAACTAGTTAAATATCGCTTCCAGCTCAAATACTTTACGAGTTATAGTAAAAAATGTAATAGATTGTTGCATATTAGGCTGAATCAAGGGACACATACCCTATATAGTGGATATTCTATACAAGACGAAGAGGTAGCCAAGGTGGTCATAAATTCGGGAAAACCAGGATATGCGGGAATCCAAAATCATCGAGAAATAGTGGGAAAAAGTCGGGAATTTCAAAATTCATCGGGAATTTTTGTCACATGGAAAGAACCATACTTACACCTTTTTCAAACGATTCGAATAGCGTTTTTGTCATCTACTCGGTCCAACGATTTCATTAACGGAATGAAATAGTGTTCGACATTGGCATGTGAATCATTTTCTGCTGGCTTTGTTCAGCCTGTTCAAAAACGTACCGTTTAGAAAACCTTGCTACACGGCTGTGACAGGTGAAGTTTCGCACATTACTTACTGTTGTTTTTATTTTACTTGACTCGAACTGCGTAGTTTATCCTTTTGACTTAAGGATCACTATTTTATGCATTACTGAAATTTTAGGGGTAGGAATACTGCTGACATTTTAAAAATACCATAAAGTCTCAATCCATTTGTATAATAGAGACATATTTGTCACTGCAGTGGACAGATACCTATTGTGCCAGTCACCTTACAGCAATAACAAAGACACCTAATGCATCAGGATTTTTTTTTATCAACGAATGCTTTTCAAAAAATGAGCTGTGCATATTTCAACCCCTGTTATAAAGACTAAATCCGGAAAAATCTGCAAAATGGGTGAGTCTGCTTTTGTGAGGAGACATTTGAATCGACGTTTTTTTAGCGGATAGATGCTCGGTTTGAAAAATTAAGACCACAATTGGCTATCAGAAGCAGTCTTAGTTTAAGAAGTTGAACTTCTATTCGTGGGGAATCGTCGATTTGAGTGTTTGTTTACAGGAGTAGATTCGCCAATTTCGCAAATTTCTCCGGAAATAGGAAATATGAAATGTCAACCAATTGATACATGACGATTTATTTGATCTCTAGAAAAACCTACCTATGAAGAGCTTTGGATAAAAATGATTTAAAATCGTTTTTCCACTGAAATTCTGCGAAGTTCGTTAGGTGGAAAATGAACTACACACTTAGAAATTATGAATTTTACACGAGATATAATTCGTATTTGTAAAAAGTCAGGGAACGTCAAGAAAAATTTCGTGTAAAATTAGGTCTCCTGAAATCTCTTTCAACTCATCCTTATGTGCTAAAGGACGCTTCCATGTGTCGGTCTCATGAGACAGAAATTTACATGACAATTTGGTAGTGTGTAGTTGCTAGAAGAGCGTTACAAATGTTGCCTCATTTGAGAAGATTTATGGACGAAGTCAGAAAGCAGGAAGAAAGAAAGCTGAAGGAAAGTCATCCGAATTTCAAACGAAGCTCTTCGTCGGTATTCCGATCAAAAGTGTTCGCTGTTGTGGTTGATGCGATAAGATGCTGGGACCAAAGTTGATTTTTGTCATCATGTCTGCAGTCTATGGCATCATGTCCCAGACCTATGGCATCATTTCTTTTTGACGATTTTAAAAATTTTAAGCCTGAGCGTCAAAGCAAAATCATTAACTAACGCATTCAAGAAAACTAGAGAATTTGCAATAATTTCCGTCAAATGCGTTTTGGCATTCCGCAATGACTGTCGATCTATTTACTGTGGTTTTCTGAAGTAGCTACTCAACATATCTCCATTAACATACACTTTAAGGTGAAACAGTCCTTTCTCCATATGAATTATAGGTTAGGATAATTATCATTCACGTTTTTGAGACTAAATATCTCAAACAAAACAAAACAAACAATGCTCAAATTGCTAACTAATAGATGCTCCAGTGGAGCAAACGATTCTTGAAAAATTCACGCCTGAAGTCCTAATGGTATTTAAGGTTTGTGCTCAGAATACTTCGAAGTGATAGGGATTTGTCCTTTGTCCGTATGTCCTTAAAGCGTTACGTCATCTATATTAACCCTGATGTTATAACTCGCATCGAGAACATAGCTAAAACGCGTCTGGAGCTGTTTAGATAAAGACTATCTCAGCGCTGCAGTTGAAAGAACTGATTGTTCATTTCCAGAAGGAGCTTGGATTTCCTTCTTGGACCAAGAAAGAGCTGCCAAATTTGACAACCTTTGAGGAAAATATACTCATCCTGTCGCACGAAAATGCAACTATGGAGCGAGGATTTTCAATAAATGAAAAGTGTTTGGCGGTGAACCAAACTGAAAAGAGTTTGGTAATTCAGAGAATTGTCTACAAACTCTCAACGACGTTGAAATTAAGAAATACTTATACACTTATGCACGCAACGCACGTGTATCATTTGAAAACCTCGGATGCTTAGCTATTTTTCTTCGATGTTCATGCTTCTAGCAACATGAAAGCAAAATGCCAAAGCAGGTTCCACAATACGCAAGAAGCCCAATTTGCGGTTGCTACTCGTCAGTTTGCCCAAATGAAACAAGTCAGAATATCAGATTAAACTACTTCCTCAAAAACTTCAAAAATATCTAACAATCCAAATTATACTAACCCATCTTCCCAGATGGCAAAATGTGGCAAAAAAGCGGTAAAAATGCGGGAAATTTCAAATTAAGATTGTGTGGCCACACTGGGTAGCGATGATGTTGATGGATTGGAGGAGTTAAGTTCGAGATACGATGCTATTTTCGTTCACGTGCAATGCCATATGGGGCAAGTATGGTGGGTTTGGATAGACGTCATTTTGATATCAGCCAACCACCCCGCAAAGGATTTTCAGACAATTGAGAAGTGGTATGCGCTCTCAAAAACACGGAGCGAAACAGATAATTGTTATCCTTTTGTTCCCTCGAAAACATAAACTATATTATATGATCACATCACTTATCAAGGTGAATCCTGATCCATCGAGCCCTACCCTACTAACATAGAAAAACCTTCTTCCTGTGACCTTTATGGGGATGCAGAGGTAAACACGGTCCCTAAACAGCAAAGGTTACACTAACTTTCCTTCCCTATTCCTACCTGATGGCAAGGACGTGGCCGGCACTGTTATTGATTATTAAAGAAATTGAGTCACTGAAACGTGTACAGTGAGAATGGCCGGTTACTCCCAGCCCCATTCAGTTGATTCATTGTGCAATTTCACCGATTCTGATCAATCACGGTGTAGCAACCATTGATACTTGCAGTCAGTCAAGCTAAGAACCCGAATTCTTCTAAAGTAACTATGTGTTTTTTCAGAGTGTCAGCCGGTTTCCGTTAAGGAATAGAAATTTGCATACAGTCCACTCGCGAACACTATGTTTGTTTTAACCACACCGTACCCATTGGGTTGAAAACCACTCGAAAGCTAAATGTTTAGCAACTGCAACCACCCAAATAGATGCATAGTTTGCAAACAATCTCATAAACTCTTCAATCATTCCACTCGTCACCTCACATGCTTCGGTTATACTTTAACTCCAATTACTAACTAGAACAATTCTATTCAATATCAAATTCCGGGAAACATCTCTATCGAGGTACAGGAATACCTCGTTTGACCTATGTTGACAATGTCTCGATAATAAAAGTGTCACCTATATTGATCACCATTTGCAATTGAAGAAGGATGGTCTTTTTTTTTAAGGCGCATATTTGCTTGTTTTAATTATCGTTTGCAATGACTCGGTTATGGAAGTCATAAGTAACAGTAAAGTCGAGGTATTCCTGTAATCCCAACTCAAAGCAAATCATTCAACGATCCACTTCTTCTACAGCAGGATAAAAGATATAAATTAGTCCGGAAACCAATTGTGGCAAAAAGCCTTCTGAAGAAACTTTGTCTTACACAGCACCCTTCACCACCGTCACCGTCGATGACACTTGGAAAAATCAATCGTGCTGTTTCCGGACTATTTGAGAGCTGTGTTGTCATCCCAGAGTGCCAAAGAGCCATACTCTGTAGCTAGGCAGCAAGAATGGATGAAAAAGCATAACTTTTCCCGTAGAAGAAAGACCAAGAGAACCGCAGGAGACCAACCAATCACCCGGTTCATCAACATTGTCACTACTCGAAAGAATGCTGCTCTTCGATGTAAGTACGGGGCAGGCGAAGATGATCCAGCAATGAGAAACTTCACTGCGAACTATTTGCTGAACTTTTGAATGTTGAACTAATTTAATTAAATCTGAGCTTGATTAATGACGAACGCAAATTACTCCTTTTCGCAACTCTAACATGGCAGTGGTTTTCTTTCATTTTTTTTTTTTTTTGAGCTCGTTAAATATCGGACATCCGTAGGCTATCTGAGTTTATGGTAATTGAGATAGATTGACGGTAACGGATGCTATTACTGCGGATGAACAGCTATTTGAATAGTGTTGAAACTGGGGCACCATGAACCATCTTTTTGCGCGGTAATACTAATTTCTTCAAGAGCTGTTTTTGAAAATCGTATCAATTCGGGAGACATCCCGAAGATGCAAAAAGCTGTATTTAAATCAACCGCACTGAAAAGGATTGGACTGTATTACCGTTTCTCGTGAATAATTGACTTTGAGATATCTCTCGATAAATCTCCATTTATTACATCATTTCAATGGAGACGCAAGGTTTTCCACAGCACACATAATTGATTGTATAAAATCCATTCAATTAATCAAATTCTGCCGGGATGAATGTAATTTAACTAACAGTTTATATAATTTACCCCGGGCACCCTAACTGGCAATTTTCTTCCAATTGACCAACACTCAGCTACCGGCCGGACTCACCTTCTGCCAGTGAAAGAGCAATCTCATTAAATTGCCATTAATTTCTGTTTTCTGCCGTTTGCTGACGGGCGGATGTGATTTTCCACTGACCGCCCTCTGGGAGGCAGGAAATCTATCCTGGAATCTTGTGCACAGGTGATCATCCGTTGGCATTCCGTTTAACATGCAACCTCTTGGACCACCCAGCACCCGGCCATAAAGGGTAAACTGTAGAATAAGCACAATCCACCACTCATGATTGCGTTAAAGTAAACTAATTACATCCTGCTGGGGGAGAGACGACCACGGCTGAAGTCGGATAAAGCTGCCACCTCGGTTGTCGTCGGTTGATGAAATGGCTTTTCTGCATCTTCAGCTGGTGATGGTTCGCTCCTGCTCCTGAGTCGACTTTGGTGTGACCCACGTAGGGGCCCTACTTCTTTTGAGCTTCTCCTGTGATCGAACGGACACGTTGGAAAACGGCACCAGCATCCTTTCTATGACTGTTGCTACTGTTGCAGCTGCTATCAACAACGGTGCGGTTGGTGGTAAATGAATGGTACAGGAAGAGCAAAAGTCATTTCCATAGTTTCCTCTCCAAAACGGGGTGCAATCTTCCGACCACGGTTGAACGACTTTTTGTGCGGAGTGTTTAACTGAGATTTGATTTTGCATTTTCTGGGTGATATTATTCGCAGGAAGCTTATGGTTAACTGAACGACATTTTGTTTGCAGCAGTGACGAAATGTTTAAATCATTAATAAGAAAATAAACTAATGGAGAAGCGAAATCATGAATTATCAATAACTTTGTACAATAACATTGCTTGATGTACAAGAGGTCATCTTCTGAATCAAAAAAATAAATGTAGTTAAAATTTATAATGAACGGAAATGCACACAGCTCGAAAGAGCAAAAACCTTAGTTCAATATCATACTCATAAATGCGTCAAAGACCATACGAGCTTGTATTATAAATCGTGGAAAGCTCTTAATACATTGTCCAAAAGGTTGTACACAAATCCCCGCCTTTGTTTGCAATTTATCCAAATTCTATTAAATATACGGATTATAAACCACATTAAGACAAAAATGTGAAATACGTATTATAAAAAGTTGAGTTCATGCTGCCTAGATATAACATTTGTATTAAAAATATATAATATGTCTATTGACATTCTCTAACAAGACAAGACTAATTTCTCTTTTTATGGGAAAAATCACGTTGCATAGAAAAACTGTTTGAAAACAAATTGTAAAGAATAATTAAAGTAATTGAACCTCTTTTATTCTCTTCATTTTTTGTGACAAAACTTGATATTAAAAGAAATATCGGCATATGCCCGCTTTGCTGGAACATGAAGTACCTTAACGCAAAATCTCAGAATTCAAGGATTTTAGTAACCCTATGACGATATGCAGAAGCCTACATAAATTACAAAAAAAAATCAGTTGCGTAGTCACTTAGCCTTGGCATGGATTATTTAGAACTATCGGGAAACTACAATACCTCTTATAATTTGTTCGAACCTTTCAACAGAATCTCCTCATAAAAATCTTTAAGTGAGTTAAGTTATTTCTTTTCAATTACTTTATGATTGCTTATTCTTTGAAGTATACGCGTGTTTTATCTACAATTTGCAGTCCTTCTTAGTTCCTAGTAACAGTAGTGTCTTAGTACTAAGTTATCTCTGTGATTGGAAACGTAGGTTTCATATAAAATTTATGTCAAAAACACACAAACGCAAACGCAACGTATCTATTAAGGACAGGCCATCAAAATGAGAGGTATGTTCTCGGATATTAAAGCAATGTCCATTTAGAATCCGAAATAATAAAATCATCTGTATCTCGGTAACGGATTGACGTACAAAATAGTTTTATACATCAAAACAAATTTTATTTACTGTTCTCTAAGGAAAAAAAAATCAATACAAATCATTTATTTTCATTTCTAATTTTCGTTGAAAATTCGCACTTCCTTCTTTATTCCTCCCATCAAACGCTGCATACCTCCGGAGTCAACTTCCTTGGCACATTTGTTCCACATTTTGGTCATCTGAGTCGCGTCCCGTGCCGTTTTTCCACTTTTCTTAAGCTTCCGCTTCATTACTGCCCAAAATCTCTCGATGGGCCGGAACTGTGGTCAGTTGGGTGGATTTATGTTTTTATCGATGAAATCTACGTTATTATCGCCGTACCACTGGATGACTTCTCGGCTGTAGTGGCAACTCGCCAAATCGGGCCAAAACTTCACGGGAACTCTATGGGCTGTAATTAAAGGTAGTACGCGGTTTTTGAGGCATTCTTCCTTGTACGGGTTCGAGTCCATCGTCTTATTCGTCACGAACACTTTGGTCTTGGTTCCGCAGCTGCATATCCCTTGCGAAATCATCAGTTTGTTGCCAAATTTGTCCATAAAAGCAAACTCATACTTCGCAGGAACATCTCCTCGTGCCGTTGCCAAGTAGAATTTTTGACCAGGACGCTGTCCGAAATCCACGTTGACGTAGGTTTCATCGTCGATGAGCAGGCATCCTTGGTACTTCGTCAAAACCTGCTGGTACAATTTCCGAGCTCGAGTTTTGGTGACAAAACTTTACTTCAACGTTCTGTTTGGTTGCTTGCTGGCTCGATAAGAACGATATCTTGCTTGCAAACGAATTCTTCGAACGGTACTGCGAGCAGCAGCGTATTTTTGTGCGATTTCATTATCTTATAGTCAAGGGTTCTGACGTTTCTCAACACCCTCTGGTTCAGCTTGCGGTCATATGTTCCACTACGACGCTTACCTAGAGGCACTCGATCCACGCTTTTTCGCTCCCTGAAACGTTTGAGCACATCATACACGGTTGATTTGGCGATTTTCAACTTTTTTGCGATTTTTATTGCGGACCACGTTGGATTATCAACGTGGGTGCCCAAGTAACATTGCTTACACCATCCTGCTTTATTAAGTTTTATTAAAGTTTTATGAAAGCCACTTGAAATCAATTTGGTTTTATTATGGCACCAAGAGGTGCCAATAGGTTTCATATTTTAGTCAGAGTTATGAGAACCCACACAGCTTGTTAACAACAATTTTAAAACCATGTTTCTCAAATTCCTTTTGGTCCTATCAAAGGTTTTATGTAGACTTTATGAACTCATAAAATACTGTCCTCAGCAGATGCAGTAAACGGCAAATTGGCATTGAAGGAAAACACCATAAGACCAAATAGTTTTATAATAGTCATTGCAAAGAAAAATTGGTTTTATGGCAAAACTGTGATTATTTTTTAATCCCCATATTGAAATATAAGAAATAATTGAAACGTGGAAAAACAACTGCATCAAATTTTCAATGGTACACTGTAGATCGGAGACTTATTTCGGCATTCTTTTAGATAATCTCATCCAATTCCAAGCACTTTTCAGGAAATTCATGACGTTGTTGTAGTTGTAAGTTCGCATAAATTCCGAGGCGCATTAATTTTCGGCTCTTGTCGTGCCAATATTCCCCATAAAAATAATTGCGCATATAATTTAGTGCATAATACGCTGTAGAAAACACAATTTGTTTTGGATATTTTGCTATCAAACAAAATTTCCCACAACACTAGACCTGTTTTATACTGCTGAATAAATCTGAAGAGCAGAGAATCGAACAAAGCAGAACAATAAAAACCAACCTCGATTTCACAGTGAAGTTTGACAGCTGTGGCCATTTAGCCGCATTCTGGTTTTCATGGCAGCCAATTGGTTTTATGAAGGTTCTAAAGTGGTCATAACATCTTTCACTAAAACATTTTCAAAATCTTTATGTTCTTATTAAGGTTTTATTAAATTGTTTTCACAACCGTCTAAAGAGTGGGCCACTTTGTGCAAATTTTGGCTTAAAAGAAACATAGAGGAGGTGTTGATAGACAAAACAGTTTTGATTGTAGTTTTATCAACAAAGCCGGGAGGAGTGCTATACAGCTGGAATAAAACTTAAATTGTTACTTGGGTGTGCAGAATTTTTGTCTCTCAACTTGGCTTCCATCTGGAATTACTTTTGAATCACTGTACGAAACACCGTGATTTATACCACAGAAAGTGAGCGCCTAGGCAAACAAACCGCTGTAAAAGAATTCTTGCAGTGGTTACTTTCCTTGCCACTGCAACACAATAAGTGATTCTGGATTCTAGCTGGACAGAATTTTAAAACCAACTGTTTGGCAAACGTAATGGTTTTGTTCAAAATGGGTTTGAAATTCATTAATTTGACTCTTACTTTCTTGATCAGCAACTGGTGTATTGAACTTGTGGAGATTTGATATTTTGGCATGGTCGTAGCTTAAGTTATCTACAAATGTTTCATATAACGTTTAAGGGAATTCTGCTGACGAAAAAAAGTTTGAAAAATTAATTTAAAAGCGCCGACAAACATTCAAGCTAGAACCAAAAAAA
The DNA here is from genome assembly GCA_024533555.2 of Aedes koreicus. Taxonomy (NCBI): domain Eukaryota; kingdom Metazoa; phylum Arthropoda; class Insecta; order Diptera; family Culicidae; genus Aedes; species Aedes koreicus. The sequence goes on from JAHHFK020002818.1 coordinate 55,794, forward strand.
AGCAAAATGTGCTGTAGCAAACAATCATGTGTTTGGCAGCAAGTCTTGTCCTTACTGTGTGATTGCCGTGATTCGTTTTTCGGCTTGTGCTCTGGCGGGTTTTCTTCCGTTTCTTATATTTTTGGTGCTCCGTTCTGCAACCGGAGAAAACGGATTATCACTATCAGTTTGGTTTTTTGCCTGAGTTTGGATATTTAGCTTGAACATGCTGTACGTCGGATGCATTTTTAAAGCATTTGGGGAAAAATATGTTTGTAATGTGTGAACCTGTGCTTGTAATGGGAGAGTAGGTGATGCTTGTAGCAAATTTGACGTGCATTTTTTTCCGCTGTGTTTTCCGATATTACAAAACAATCATTTCGGAGTAATTCAAGTTTGACCCTTAACTGGAACTGTATCTATAGCAGTGCCATGTCGGTAATGGAACAGGTCCGTGATGAAGCTGGTTTACGACGAGAAGTTTACTGAATATCGGTGTTTGTAGGATACCGAGTATCCGGAATGTCCGGAGAGATTTTACCTAGTCCTGGAGGGATGCCAAAAGTTGAGTTTGGTAGACAGGTGCAAGCTGGTTGATCAAAGGAGAATGGAGAAGATTTGGATCAAACATTCGCCGGAGCAGGTGGATATTCTGAAGAAAACGAAAAGGTAGCGTTGATGGGTTGGAGGAGTTAAATTCGAGATACGATGCTATTTTCGTTCATCTGCAATGTCATATGGGGCAAGCATGGCGGGTTTGGATAGGCATCATTAAGATACCTTGGAAGAAGCAGAACGCCAACGAGTTCGACCCCGCAATGGATTTTCAGACAATTGAAAGGTGGTAAGTGCTCTCAAAAACCCTGAATTATATGAACTATATTATATGATTACATCACTTATCAAGATGAATCCTGATCCATAGAGCCCTACCCTACTAACATAGAAAAACCTCCTTCCTGTGACCTTTGTGGGGATGCAGAGATAAACACGGTCCCAAAACAGCAACATTCACACTAACTTTCCTTCCCTATTCCCACCTGATTGCAAAGACGTGGCCGGCGCCGTTATTGATTATTAAAGAAATTGAGTCACTGAAAAGTGTACAGTGAGAAAGGCCGGTTGCTCCCAGCCCCATTCTGTTGATTCAGTGTGCAATTTCACCGATCAGAACGCCAGTTTGCCTTGAACGGTTTCTCGCTCACAACAGCTTTTTGAGTCTTCTTAAGGTTCCGCTTGACGATGGCCCAATATTTTTCGAATGGGTGGAGCTCTGGCGTGTTGGGAGGGTTCTTGTCCTTGGGCACTCCAAGGAGTGAGTCCTGTTGGTATAAGTCGGTTCAAATAAGAGATCGATACTAATGTTTAAATATTTTACTAGACGTGGCGTGAATTCAGCACTGAACACAAAACACTGCTGTCACCAAATCCTGTTATTCAACATCCCAGTGATTTCTCGTGAAGGTGCAGAGAATTCCTCGGCTTCCAACAAAGCGAGTATCACACAACACATTCCTACCCTTTCCTTATTTGAACTGCATTCGGGTGGGGCCGGCACCGGTATTGCTTTAGTTTACGAGTGTTTACACATTGAGGGTGTTTGTAAATCCCATCCATCGTATGTTGGTTCACTGTGAGATAACAGCTGATCTGGCAGTAACGGAGTGACAACCTCGGGCGGTCAATCATGCTCAAATTTGAACAGAAAGCGATTCCAAGCAAACAGAAACAAATGAATAAATTATCAGTCACAAAGTCAGCTTAGTTACCAATAAAGTCTAATGACATATTCGGTGTAATGACCTTTAACCAAATTATCATATCTTAAAATTTAACTTAATCTAATTCAATTTTCATCTCATTTCATCTCAACATAACATAACTGCAAATATGGTTATCGAATTACAAAAATTTTGATAATCGTTTAAGTTACAGAAAATTAAACATGAAGGTATATGGGTGCAAAATTTTGTTGTTGTTCGTTTCTTTGTTTTTTGTTTGTTTTTTTGTTTGATTTTTTTCTTGTTTTTTTTTTTGCAACTTTCATTTCTTCCTCAAAATGATGCTTTTTTCAATTGACGGTCTTCGCCCCAAATCGTATTCGGAGTTGGCAGCACCCTCTCAGATTACAACGAAACTTTCTGGGTGTCTAGATCATGACTAGATAAGCCACTTTGCCTACTTAGTTTCTTCAATTTTTTTCTAGACTGTCTTTTGAAAAGGGTTTAAATTTTTTTATCGATTTTTTTCATATGTGTTTAATGAAAAAATGACTACTCCTACAAAAAAATGTCAGGTTTTAAGAAAAAATATATTGAAAAAAAAACCGAAATGAGCCCTACAATGAAAAAAATCTTTTAAAAAAAATTCAAAGTCGATTTAAGAAAACCCCATATTTAATTTCGATGAAATTTTGTCTCAACATAGGTACTTATGTTCTCTACCATCCGTTCATACATCATAAGATGGGCACGTTTAAGGAAACAAAGTTTTTCTAACAATAGCTTTGATTAATTTTTTTCCAGTGTATTTTGTTATAAAAAACTGAAGGTCATTCCCATCCCAGAATCCAATGAAACCCAATTTGTTAGGAGATTTGGTCCTATTTATTCAATCATTTGGAATGGTTTTAATGTTTGATCGCAATAAAGGGTGTATTTGATAAATATGGCACACAGAAAATCTTCTGTAACTTTTGAATCGTATGAGTAAAAAACCTACAAATTTGAGTAGATCTTATCCATAGTGTATTATTTACAACTGCCAAGTTTCATAGTTATACATTCAGTAGTTCCAGTCATGTCGTCGAAACAAGAAATTGTCCGTGAGAAAATTTTGTGCACTCACAATCAAAATCCAGGGCGTCCCACCGGTGGATTGCTAAAAGGCTTGGAATTGCAAATACAACTGTGTCTCGTGTAATAAGAACCTTCAAGGAGCGTCTGAGTGTCCAAAGGAAGGAAGGAAGTGGTCGTAAAAGTGGTCCAATGGACAGTAAAATGGCCAGGAAAGTCGTACAACAATTCAAGAACCGTCCAAACATGTCAATTCGAGATGTCGCTAAAAACTCTAAGGTGTTAGTCGGTTTTGTGCAGAAAACCATGAAGCGTGCTGGGTTACATGTTTACAAAGTGCAGAAAGCCCCAAACCGGAATGAAAAACAAAACATCACTGCGAAAACCCGCGCCCGGAAACTTTACACGAATATACATATACGTCAAGACCGACTTCCGTCAACTTCCTGGGCAAGAATATGTCATTGCCAAGTCGAAGTTCGATGTTCCGGAGGATGTTCGAAAGAAGAAACTATCGAAATTTGCGAAGAAGTTTCTAATCTGGCAGGCGATTTGCGGATGTGGTGAAATAAGTGCTCCCTTCATCACTTCCGGAACAATAAACGGTGCGATTTACACGGAAGAGTGCCTTAAGAAGCATCTCTTGCCATTCATTAAGAAGCACAAAGGATCAACTCTGTTTTGGCCTGATCTAGCATCCTGCCACTACGCTCGAAACGTATTGGAGTGGTACCGAGCCAACGGAGTCAATTTTGTGCCAAAGGATATGAACCCAACAAATTCACCGGAACTTCGTCCAATTGAAAAATTCTGGGCAATTATGAAAACGGAACTTCGCAAACATCCCAAAACTATAAAAACAGAGCTAGAATTGAAGAAAATTTGGGTAAAAACAACAAAAACACTGGGAAAATTGGTTGTACAAAATTTGATGGGTGGAGTGAAAAGGAAGGTGGGGGCATTCGGGATGGGAGACGGAATTGAATAAAACAAATGTTGTAGATCAAAACTCATTAGTAGTTCTTCATTCCCTGAAAATTTCAAGAAAACCCGATAATCAGTTTAATTTTGATGAGTATATGTGTGCCATTTTTACCGAATACACCCTTTATGTATTGAATTTCACTTTTATATATATATATTTATTTATAACGTCTCATACATACATATTATAATATTTGTCTGAGAGCTATTTTTAAACATGTTCTTTTCTATTTTTTTACAGATCATGGTAAATATGTTTGGTTCATCTCCTGAATAAGAATACCTTTTTTCCTCTACTTTGTCACCAGGAATAGGTAAAAAACAGTGGAATTTCTGAGTGCCTGGTATTGTTTTGGCGTTATTATATATTTCTTCGAGTTCTTCTGACATTTTAATTATTGAGATGAACAACTGAACTGCAACTGTATCGTGAGTCATTACTTCCGATATGATAATGAAGCTAACATTTGCAAGTATATTATCTTTCTTATAGTAATTTTCAAAATTGTGTATGGTTGCTTGCGAGTTGTTCTAAGGATATCCTTGAGCAGAGTTTTGAATAATAAATGAATAATTTTCAGAGAAATCACAAATCGCAAGAATCATCCTTTAATGAATCTTTTTTATTTCTGAGAAATGATGATTGTTGTTTAGTCATGAGTTATAAGTTTGTCAATTTTATCAACGAGATACGGAACAAATTCATCAACAGGTTTAAAAATCGTTTCTAAATTACAGCGATTAGTATTCAACCACTGCTGAAACAAAACATCTTCTTTGTCATTTGATTCTAATATCAATGTAAGTTCCTCTTCAATATGTTCATTGGAAGAACACTTTACACAAGGACGGAAAAAGCATTCATCTGTTCTGGTGGAAATATCGCAAAGCATTTTTTGTATTATTTCATCTTGTGACTTAATTCTTATACCGTTGAACATTAAATTTACATTTTCACGAATTGTACATATGCATATATTATGTATACCAGTAGAGTCATGCAAAATACAACGCTTTGGTCACAACTGTGTAAATACTGTGAAACCAATATTCACAGTTTTGTACATATCTACAAAAATCATATAAGCCTCTTTGAGCGACATCATCAAAAGTCGTTTTTGAACTTGTTGTTATTTGCCATTTCGAACCTCAGAAACAAAATCATTTGTTCCTGGAATTGGTCTGCTGATATCATTATCATCAGAGAATTCTCTTACTAATTGTTTTGTGTCGTCATCAATACCATGCCCCCTTCTTTTTCGGGTAGTACAAAGAATACCCTGTTCATCAACAAGATCCTTTACCTGCCTCACTATATACATTGGTGCGATAAACTCTCTTACGATTTTATTTACCGACCAAGACATAGGCAGTACAGATAGTATTTTAATCTGTTGGTTTCTGTCAGTTGTATGGTGATTGAACTTCTCTTTTAACTGCATAATTATCTCGTCATACGCCTCCACTTTGCCAACATCCGTTGAATCTATTCCGAAGATATTTCTTAGCACTGCTTTCGTAATCTGCAATGATTTGTTTATGCGATATTCCATACTTCTAATGTTTCTAGATGAAAGAAGTAGGCTAGCCTTCAAATTTGACGTATCGTTTTGTTTGTGCTCTGTAAAATTTTCATATTTTTCTCTGTTTCCTAGTTATATTTATTCCAAATTAGCTGTTGTACCTGAATTGCAAGCAAATGTTACCTTTTCGTCGAAATCTAATAAATTATTATCCAGAAGACGGAAGGATTGATACGAGGAAACTGCAGCTAAGTAGTACTTTTTTTCTATTTATTTGAACTAACAGAATCGTTTTGAGCTTCCATCAGTGTCGAATGGAGCTATTTGAAAACTCGAGAATCATCTTCAGTGAACTAATTGAGCTGATGAGGCGTGGGTTGGTTTGTCGGCGTGACTCTCCACCTGTGTCACGATTTTCGTTCGCCTAACGAAAGCTAACGACAGAACAGTAGCGCCACTGTTAAAACTTCCATAACTGATGGCTTTGGGTTAAAGGGCAGTTGTGTTGACATCGGCAGTGACATTTCATAATAGTGGATGAAGTTTGTGAGAATTCAAGTTACTTCTGGCTTTTGTTAGGATTTCGGCTCAGTTGGTTCACTGGAAGGTTAATTTTTTGTTCCCAAGGATGACTATTATCTTGTGGGGGTCGGGCTTTCATCTTATCGTTTTGTCCGTCGCTCTTACTAAACGGTATGTTATATATAGATTTAGCACACAAAGTGTGGCTAAGGGGTTCTTTGTCCCCAAAATTTGGAAACTGGGTGAATAAACAAGGGGGGGGCGGTGGGGTGGCCGGGGAAAAAAACAACACGGAGGGGGGGATAAATAAAAAATAAAATTTCGAAAGCGTTAACGTCACCAAACGGTTAATCCACTATCTATTTCAAGATGGCTCCACTATAAGCTAAAAATATAACAGATACAGATTCTTTATCGTTAGCTAAAAAAAGAAAAGGGAAAGCTGAGCTAACATCACAGGTGGAATCATTTAAACAAATTGAACCCCTCTAAAAAAGATTAGGGTTAAAAATAACAGGAAGCCAAAAAAACAGAAAAACAAAACTAAAAAAGAAAAAACTACAAACCAACACGGAAAACCCAACTATTCGAACTATAAGATAACTTTTAGAATGTAGACGTTACGAAAAGCATAGCTTAAAAAATGGGGACATGTTTATTTGAATTTGAATTTGTATTAATTTAACCTAGGCCATTGTGTATCTTTTGCCTCTTCTTGCCTATGTTCTGTGTGTGGGGGGATGTGTGTATGAGAGGGTGTTTGTGTTTTTTTTTGGGGCGTTTCTTTTTTTTAGGGGGGGGGGGTATAAAAAAAAAAAGGGGGGGATTTGGTTTTTAAGTCTCGGGGTTTTGGGGGGGGGGGAAAAAAATGTGTGGAAAAGGGGAAAAAAAGGGGGGTATTTTTAAATATAATTTGCTCCAACTCCAGATGTCTATGAAGGTAGCATGAGTTCTCGGCATCTTCTTAAGTAGACATCTAATCAACACTTCCCTCCCATCCCTTGCTGATCATAAGGACCTGGCCAGGTGTTGTGCAAAGAGATTTATGGATAAAGAGCCTGCCACACCCAAGGCAGCTCGTCTGGCGCTTCCATCGTCTCTACAATAGCCAACCCAGGATTTTGTATGGTTGGAAAATGGATTGAGTCCAATTGTGGATTTGGCACCATATCTGTAAGGTAAAAAGGTTAAAATTATAATAATGAATGCAGTGGAAAGTTTATAAAAGAAGTAAACATGTTGAAGGATAACTTACCTAACTTATGTTCGATTTGTTGACCACTCGTTGACGGTTCTGGATCATCATGATGTTGCTGCCCACTAATTGATAGTTGCATAGTTTCGTCGTTTCCATCCGATCGGCGTTTTTTCGTATTCGAAACTCTATTGTGACTTATCAATCCACGACCTGACTCACAAATACTCATCGATTCGTCGATTACATGGGTATATCCCTTGGAATGAATTTTGTCTATTATCCTTGATGACATGGTACGTAGCTTATGACGGTTGCACTTTGGTTGAATGTCACTGATTCACTTTCTTGTTTAGTTTATATTTGGTTTAGGTACAACTCTTGATTCGTTTCTTTCAACTAGGTAGTTCGATTCTACTAAATAGCCTTACCTAGTATTAGGTAAGAAAACCTTCAGTGGTTTAGTTTTTGATAACAAAATACACTGAAAAAAAATCAATGGGACATGAAAAAGTTTTTGTTAGAAAAACTTTGTTTCCTTAAAAATGCTCATCTTGTGATGTATAAACGGTTGGTAGGGAACATAATTACCTATCTTGAGACAAAATTTCATCGAAATCAAAAATGGTATTTTTTTAAATCGACTTAGAATTTTTTTTAAATGATTTTTTTCAGTGTAGGGCTCATTTCGGTTTTTTTTTCAATATTTTTTTCTTAAAACTTGACTTATTTTGTGGTAATCAGGAGGAGTAGTCATTCAAAAGACAGTCTAGAAAAAAAAAAAGAAAGAAACTAAGTATGCACAGTGGCTTATCTAGTCATAGTCACACACCCAGAAAGTTTCGTTGTAATCTGAGAAGGTGTTGCCAACATTTGTTCAAGTTCGCGCGAAAACCGTCAATTGACACGTTTGATCATTGATGTATTGCACGCGCTATCTAAAACAAAACGGCGCTATTCTTACTGAACACCTAAAAATTGATAACTATGATTAAATGAGCACAAATTTTGTAAGACCTGGTTTAAAGTCGAGTGAGTGAAGTGAAGCTGACCCGATATTTAGGTTTATTTTAATATTTGTATGTTTTTTGAAGTATTTGTTACTTATATTTAAAAACAAAACATGTGTTTCTTTTAAATCCAACAATTACCACAACGTGTTTGTGTTTAGCCAAAACCATTACTGGCTTACATCGTCTGCTCCTGCACGCTTCTTCTTGTGCTTTAAGTAAATCTCTGGTCTGCCACAGCTCAACACATAGCGGTCATGTCATGGCGTGGTGCACAACCGAGAAGACCAAACCCGACCAACAGGACAACCGCGTCCGTCCGACATGGCCAACGACAGAAACACACTGATGATGATGATGATGATGATGATGAAGATGATTATTCTGCTGTACCAAGTTGTACCGTAGTGCCGTGGTTTGGCGATGGGCTTGAGTCACAATTTTCCCCCTTTTCACGCAACCAGCATCAAATCCAAGATGACGCAAGCCAAATGTAGCTTAGGCGAACACTTTGTGTATCCAGTCAGCAGAAAGGATTCAGCTTGCGTGTTGTACATTCCTCAGGACTCTTTGCGCCGTTTCTCGCTCGGGAAGTAGCAAGTGCCATCGTATTTCGCAATAAAAAGCTCAACGATACATCACCGAGACCGTCTCGGTGCTGTTCGAGCTTCATTTGCCGTCGGAAAAGGGGTCTCCAATGCAGCGCGGGCGATGAGAGCAAAAATTTATATTTCCATCCTCACAGCGGACGGAAACAATTTAGGAAATGAGAAAAAGGAGATTATTTTATCTCCTCACAAGTTTATCAAATCAAATATAAATTTTCGTAATGTCACATTTGCGGAGTTTACTCAGCAGGCCCAACCGTCAGCTACGGAATGAGTACAGAGATGCGGTAGACACGTCTTCAGTTGTGTTGTTCTGAATAAGCCAATAAGTGAGCCTCACGCTATTTCAGGATTGAAAAACGACCGAACAACATGTAAGCTCTTGGCTCGCCAGTTGAAATGGGTCTCTCGTGGGTTTATTTACGATTCCAGCAATCCGCTCAATTTAATTACGCCTGTCGGCTCAACTAACCGGTTGCAATTTTATTGCCCACCAGAGTGTCGAGTGGATTTATTTAGCTATGGTGGTGACGGTATTCCTCAAGCATGTTCAATTTGGGATAGAAGGTGTTGCCTAGGAATGCAATTGAGGCTTAATTACAGTGATTTGGATTGAACTTCCGGCAACTGAACATTTCTTATAGAGGAGGACGATTCTTTCAAAATAATGGACCCTTGGTGAGTTGAGATTATCGGAGATTGAAATTTATTTGTACGATGGAAAATTAAAGCGAAAAAATTTTACAGTAAAAGCTAAAAACCCAACTTGTTTCCTTTCCCCGCTTCATTAAAATTCATGCGCTGAAATCAACAGAAACACCTTAGCGATGTTCGATCCGAACGGTTGTCCGTTCTTGAACACCGTCATACTCAGCTCCAGTTCAATGTCCTGTGGCCCTTCTATGCTCTTGACGAGGTTCAGCAGCACTTCGTTGGACAATTTGTTCAAACTGTATGACAAATAGAAAAACAAACAGAAAGAGTGATAAGAATTAAGAGCACCTGGACCCAGGCAGCTCGGTTTGATATTACCTGAAATAGCGTTCATCCGCTGGGCGAACATTCTGCGCTGCATCGACGTGAATCACCTTCATGTCGAAGTCAATCGCCTCGTACCAGGTGGGTCCTCGTAGATTGAACAACGCCCGTCCGGAGGGTGGCACTGGCATTTTCGAGGTCAGGGTTATGAAATTGTATGAGTACGATGATGGTTTCCTCAGGCACTCGACGTCGTCCGGTTGGCAATATCGGGTTGTCCGGCGGCACCGACTGATTAGAATTGAGTTTCAAGATAGAAAGAGAAGAACAAAAAGCGCAAATCCAACAAAATTGAATTAATTTTATCACATTTTTAGCAAAAACAATTGCAAAGGGGTTCGCACCGGTATGGGGATGCGAGTGGGTACTGAATGTTGTGTGCAATAAATTGGTGAATTTTCCGTAAGAGAGCCAGAAAGTTATGGGAAAAAAAATGTCTAACAGAAAAAAAATCACTTTCCCTAGCAGGGGGCGACCCTGGCGTAGAGGTTAGCATTCATGCACCCAAAAGTTGAAAAGGTGGCAAAAAATGCAATTGCATTTTTGCAATCATATCTTGAGAAATCCACATGGTTCAGAGAAGGCAATTTTGCCCATCTTGATCCACAGAGCGTTTTATGGTCCAAACGAAGCCATGCAAATGTATGCAACCGGCTGGCAGACACAAATAGATCGAAACATATCAATATGGGTGAGTTGATACCCCCGGATTGCGGCAACGCTCTCTATTGGAATTCATGATGAATTTATTTTTGTGAGTTATCTGATCTTCGAACTCCAATCTCACTCATCAACTAATACCACTGCACAACCTCACGCACACATTTTATTTTTCAAAGCAAATTGCTGTGTTCCATTTTTGCCCACAACCAATGTTGCATTTTTTCTCCAATTTACGATACACAGCGAGAAATGAAACAAAATCATGCGAAATTGCATTACAATCTTGCTTTTTTATTTTGGGTGTACCTCTCACGGCAAAGTCACGAGTTCGAGTCTCATCCCCGGAAAAATTACGAAAATACCCAAAAGGTATTTGAGTGACTACGACGAGCGATGAACCTGCCCAGGGCTTAAAATCTCGATAATCAAGGAACTAAAAATAAATTTAAAAAAAACTTCCCCCAGCAGTGGAACGGCGTATCATGAAATGCATACTTTTAGGAAATTCACACTCTGAGAAAAATGTCATCGTTGTACCGACAATTAAATCATGGTCAGGATGACTATCGCATATAATGGTTACAATAATTATGAAAATGGTCGAATTCTCCACGTTCATGGCATTTTTGACTATGATCATGGTAACAAGGACTATTCCGACATTATGGCAAATGTTGGATCAACTATTTTTAATGGTCGTTTTGACCATGATCATAGTGGGATCAAAATCACTATACTGCAATAGTCATCCTAACCCCCAATAATGGTAAAATTGACTATCAAATTCCTCTCTGTGCAAAACTTCACTAGCACTACCCGAGCAGGAGACAACAACATATGAATACCTAATTTTGATCTTGATAGCTGGCCTTGGTATTAAAGAGCTCAGATTAAGAGGTAAAATACCTAAGCAAAATACCTAAGAATTGCAAGCAAAATATCTCTCGAATAACAAAACTTGTTATTTTGGATACCTGGGAATACCTGAGAGAGTACTATTTTGGTATTGTCTTACCTCAATTTGGTATTCGCATAACATTGTGGGAACAATTTTATGGTATTATCCTCAGGTATTTTACCTCTTAATCTGAGCTCTCAAATACCAAGGCCAGTTATCAAGTTATTCGCTCCTGCTCGGGTACCCAAGTAGAGAAAAAACATAGAAACCAATGTGTGGACAGGGGGGGGATGGAGAGCAGAGCAGAAGAAAAAACGAGAAAAACAAAAAAGACAGGAAAAAGAGCAGGCAAGCAACAGATCAAAAAGAGGTGGGGGAGACCGGGAGATATAGCGATATTATCCGGACAATGTGGGGTCGTGCAAGGGGAGGGCATCGTGAAGGAGGACTCGGCGAAGGGGCCCGACGCATTGGCGGGAAAGTATGGGAGGGAAAAAAATGTAAGTGTGTGCGTGAGCGGTGGGGCGGGGCGAGGAAAGGGGGAGTGAGGAATGAGGCGAGGCGAGAGGGAACACGGCACCAGGACGCCACACGCCAGCACGGGCGGCAAAGGGAGGCAGGAACGCCGCCCGGAACAAAAGGTCAAAAAACCAAAGACCGACCGGAAGACAGCGGGGAAGGAAACGGGGGAGAGCGACAGAAGGAACGGGAGACAGAGAGAGGGCCAGGGAGAATCAAACCACCAATCAAGCGCCAATAAGGACGTGGGGGAAATGTCGAAAGCGGCAGTAAGTTACGGTTGGTACGGACAAGAAACAAGGATACGATGTGATAGGAACCGGGGCGATAAACAGAACTCGGTGGCCAATACTCGAGAAGAAACTGAAGGGAGTGGCTCACAAAACCGTTCTGCATTGTGATGGACGATGATACCTACATTAAAGCCAACACCAAACACTACGTCGCCACCTATAAGTTGGCCGTTCCGAAGAGTGTACGGAAGAAAAAACTGTCGAAATTCGCCAAAAAATTCCTTATCTGGCAAGCGATCTGCGGATGTGGCAAAATGAGTCAGCCCTTCATCACTCTGGGACCGTCAACGGACAAATCTACATGGACGAATGCCTCCAAAACGACTTCTGCCTTCTTGAGATCTCACGATGGCCCGACACTGTTTGGCCGGATTTGCATCTTGCCACTATGCCCGGCCCGTCTTAGACTGGTACAAAGATAATAATGTAGTTTTGTACCAAAAGACGTCAACCCTCAAACACTCCGGAACTTCGCCCAATTGAAAATTTTGGGCAATCATGAGCAAAGCTCGTTAAAACTCCAAAACTGATAGAAAATTAACATGAACTAAAGAAGTGTGGTTAAAAGTAAATAAGCAAGTCGGTCCTATCATTGCCAAAATTTGATGAAAGGTGGGGGGTGGGGGGGGTATATGGGGTTTTTATTAACCTCAGATATTTTGCGTTTTATGCAGCGCTCTTAAATACCAAGGCCAGTTATCAAGTTATTCGTTCCTGCTCGGGTAGTTCAGCCACCGTTCCAAAGTTTCTGCTGAGTGAAACAAACGAATTGACAAAATGTTGAACAAAACATCCCGACGTGATTCAAACGAGCTAGAATGATCTCTTGAAATCTTCATGTAATTTGGCACACCTTCCATCAAAGTTTTTATAAGCCTTGTGATCTTCCTGGGAATACCGTTCTCGTTCAAAACACCCTTCTAAAATGTCAAGTAAATGTAAGTCCCCTGACACCGAGTTGAAAGAGATGAGAAAATAAATTCAATCTAACACATCTTTTGTTAACTTGCGTATGTATCGTTTCAGGAGACATAATTTTTCACGAAATCTTTCTTTACGTTCCCCGACTTTTTACAAACTTGATTAACGTCTCGTGTAAAATTCATACTTTTTAAGTGTGTAGCTCTGTGCAGTTGATACTTCCACCCGCCACCTTAAATCGATGATCAGGAGATCCATTGGGACCTGATATCCATGGCATACTTGGAGGTTTTGCCGTACAAGGAAGATCTAGTGCGTTGACGAGCGCCTTTCGGTGAAACTGGCCTGATAACTTCCTATGAACTCGTTTACTGTTTGTGATAGATTTCTTTCACACCTTCGGTAGCTGTTCGGTTTCCCAGATTCGGACTATCAGCCGACGCAGCACTGATGCCATCCTTGCCAGCCGCCTTGTTATTTTTGAGCTGTTGGATAACATCCTTAGCTTCTCTCAGTGTGGGAGCTGGTTCGATTCCATCGTCCGCCGTGCTGACGTAGTCATTTCTTCCACTGCTGTGGTCATCTGTGCTGGTGTCCTATGTATCATTCAGGGGTTCGTCATAGTGCTGCTTCTACCTAACACGTCCGTCATTAGAGTGCCCGCATTCTTATCCCTACTCATTGCGACTCGTGGCACAAAGCCTTTGTGAAATGTGTTGAGCTTCTGATAGAACTTCCGCGTTTCTTGACCGCGATATAGCTGCTCCATTTCATCTCACTGAGCTTCTTCCAAGCGGTGTTTTGATGCTCACCGATTTCCGCCGCACGGAGGTCTCGTAGATCAGCACCCGGTTCTGAAAGTAACACTTCAGAATTCTGCACAGGTAATCAGGGAACGTCATTCTGTGCAGCGACTTGGCAATATTGAAGGCGTTCTTAACGTCGATCGTTACAACAGCGCAATATCGATCGCCTCTCCGCATCTGTTTGGGCGCCTTTACGACTGTCTCGACCACTGTCCGAATGGTATCCACCGTAGACTTCCCTTTCCGGAAATCGAATTGCATCCTCGATAGCCCGTGCTCGCTCTCAGTAAATTTCGTCAGCCTGTCGAGGATGATTCTCTCCAGGCATATTGGCCTATACGATGCTGGATCCCCCAGAGGCTTTCCTGATTTCGGCAACAATACTAATTTCTGTATTAGTGGGAAATGGCCTTCCTCTAGACATTTCTGTAGCACATCCCTGAACATTTCCGGAAATGCATGAATCGCCACTTTCAGAGCCACGTTAGGGATTCCATCCGGTCCGTATGCCTTCCTCGCCTTAAGCCCTTAAGGTTATCAGTGGCTCGGCACAGCTCCTTGTTGCAGTTCGTCCTGGCTCAGTCTAATTTCTCGTTTTAATTCGGTTCAGAACACCACCCTATGTACCTCTCTTTCTGCTGCGGTTTAAGCGCTCTGGACACGTTTTCTGGCTCTGAGACAACTAGCGTAAATAATGCTGAGTTGCTTATTCCACCAGTAAGCCGGGCGCCGGTTGTTCCTCGGCTGCAGTTTCCTCGGCATGGTTGCGTCGCATAGCCTTACAAACGTATTCGTCAGCTTGTCCCCGTTTCGATTCGAGAGTTCATTCTCGAACCGAAGTGCCTCAACAAAGAGTTGCTTGTCGACGACCTTCGGCTTCTACTTCCGCTTGCAACTATTTGTCCTTCGTATTGCGACAGGATTTCGCTGGTCGATGCTATACCGGATCGCCAGATGGTCGCTATGGGTATACTCTACTCCTCACACACTCTCCACTTCATATTTGTCATCAGCGACGGACTACAGAAGGTAACATCGATGACGGATTCGCGACCGACCCTGTGAAAAGTACTGGTGGAACCTACATTTGACAGTATAACTTCCAGCTTTTTCAGAGCTTCTAGAAGGCTGCACCCTCTAGCGTCATCTACTGTCCCACTCCACAACCCAAACTTTGATGTCTCCTCCGATGACGACCGGTCTTCTTCCGAAGAGCTTTTCAGTCAGTGCATCCAGCATCTGGTGGAACTGCTCCATGGTCCACCTTGGGGGTGCATAGCAGCTGCATACAAAGATCCCGTTGATTTTGGCGATCACGGACACTTTGCATGAACTGGACACTACTTCCTGGATGGGGAATCTGCCCATCACTTGTATCGCAGCCATCTATCTGCTACCCAGTTTCCGTTATCGGGAGGAACACGATACAGTCCCGCAATGATTGCGACGTCACACTTTGTTTCTGTTATTAACTGCCATAGCCGTTGCTGTGCTATGTCGCAAACTTTTAAGTTTATTTGGGTTTATTTAGAGCTATTACTGCCGACCTGGTGTCGCCTTTGTATATACAAGGCACCTGCAGCCCCCGTCATGTGGTCGTTTCCGTCCTCCTTTCTGCAAAACATGCATCTCGGTTGCTTTGTGCAGTCTTTTGCAAAGTGACCCTTCTCCCTGCATTTCCTGCACAGATCAGATCTGTCAGGACCTTTGCAGTTCCTCGCCTGGTGACCAAAACCCATGCACATAAAGCATCTTTTCAATTCCTGTGGAACTCGAGGGACTCTAAGTGAGCAAACCGACCACCCATCTTTTACTCGACCCGACTACAACAACTTGTTGGCTGCAGCTGTCGGCAGACGTATCGCCGCCGTCTGTGGGCCATCGTACGCCTTCCTCAACCGGATTGTCATTGGTGCATCTCCAAGATCGCAGTGCTCCTTCAGCGCCCTCTTCAGCTCGTCTTCTGTTGTGATCTCGTCAAAATCCTTGCACTCGATCACAGCCTCCTGCGAGAGAGCTCTAACTTTCGCCTGCTCACCCAGAGACTTTTCGACGAGCGTCTTGATGGTAGGATCCTGCTGCAGCTCGAAGAGCATCTCACCTTTCTGGGTGCGCCTCGTTTTTACCACCTTCTCCCCTAGTTCCTTCAAATCTGGATCAGCTCTCACTTTTCGGAGGAGTTCAGCGTACGTCGTTCCACTTTTTACCTCAACAATTAGAGCGTCGCCTTTACGTAGCGGCAGCATCAGCAGAACTGCAGTTCGTCAAGCGAAAGCATTTCAACAAGTATCCCCCGAAGCCCGGCATGGGATCCCCAGGACCCGCCCCGAACCAACCAAAAAACCCCCCCCCCACCCCCGCGGGGACCGTCCCGCCCAGCACTCACCCGGAACTGCACGAACACAAAATATAAGCACAAAGTTGGTGGTCCGGCGGCCATCGGGGGGGATACTGCCCGCCCCCGCGCAACCCCCCAACAACCCACCTTCTAAGGGACAGACCCGCCGAGAAACATCCCCACACAAAAACAATACGCCTGGTAAAAACCATCAATAAAAACAATCGTCGCGTCAACGGCAAGGGTAAGGAGTGTATCGAAAAGTAGTTATAAACATTCGATGCGTTATTACGCATAAACTACTGTATATATTTTTAGCGTGTAAGCGCCATTTGCTTTGTTTACATGTCAAAAATGATTATTCGGTTCATTCATTTCCGTTGATAAAGTTGTATTCAAAATGTCGCGAATTGAATTTGAGACTAAAAAGAAAATTCTGCACACTTGGTGCACCGAAAAGGGTGTTACTTACAACCAGATTGCGAAAAGAGTAAATGTTCACCCGGCAAGTGTAAAACGCATCATCGAAAAGTTTGGTAAGGAGTGCTCCTCAAGGATTTACCAAGAAGTGGCCGGAAACCCGGCTCCAGCAACCCCGATTTGGACCAAAAAGTTGTGGATTATATTCAACGGAACAAATCTGCCTCTACTCGCGATCTAGCCAAGAAGTTCAGGACCAGCATCGGAATGATTCAACGAATCAAGCGCAGGAATGACTTGAAGACGTACAAAAAGCAGAAAGTGCCCAAACAAACTCCGGAACAAAAGTCTCGTGCCAAAACCAGGGCTCGAAAGCTGTACAGCTGCATTTTGGACAATGTCGACCAGTGCATTTTGATGGATGACGAAACATACGTTAAAGAAGATTCAAGAACGCTACCGGGGCCGCAGTTTTATACTAAATCTGTTGGGGAACGTGTGCCAACCGCAGATACGACTGTTGCGATGGAGAAATTCGGTCAGAAGGTGCTCATTTGGCAAGCTATTTGCACATGTGGCTTGCGTTCTTCAATTTTCTATACAAAAGGAACTATAAATGCTGAGATTTATCAAAAGGAATGTTTGAAGAACAGGTTGCTACCATTGTATAGAAAGCACCAGTCCCCTCCTTTCTTCTGGCCAGATTTGGCATCGGCACATTACGCCAAATCCACTCTACAGTGGCTGACGGAGAATAACATCAAGTTCGTAGAAAAAGACATCAACCCACCAAACTGTCCCCAGTTGCGACCGATCGAACGCTATTGGGCAATAGTCAAGCGTATATTTAAGAAGGATGGTACAGTGTCCCAAAACATGACCGATTTTAAGAAAAATTGGGCAGCGGCATCCAGGAAGTGCACAATGGTCACTGTGCAGAATTTGATGGCAGGTGTCAAATCAAAGGTACGGGCATTCTACAGAATTGAACATGATGACTAGTTTTTCCGTTTGGATCTTTTGTAAACATGTTAAGCTATAATAAACTGAAATAGTATGTTAATTTTAACCATGTTTTCATGCCTATTTTATTATTTGGAAGTTTATAACTACTTTTCGATACACTCCTTACGTCTTCAGTTGGACTCTGGTTCTGGCATCAGCATCGTGTCGAAGCAGATTTGGGAGAAAGTTGGCAAGCCACTAACATTGCCAGCTACGGAGCAAGCTGCAACAGCGTCAGGAGATCCGTTGAAGCTGCTTTTCAAGTTCATCTGCACCATCTCAATCAACGGTGAGCAACGCCAAGCACAGTTTTTCGCGGTAGAGAAATCCCTACAGCTGCTAGGAATCGACATGCTCGATGCCTTCGGGTTGTGGTCTGTCCCTATCAGTGCCTTTTGCAACCGTGTAACCAGTTCCGCCACCACCGTGGACTCCCTCGAGGTGGCATTTCGAGCAGTCTTTCAAAGCAAGCTGGAATTGTGTACGAAAACAAAACTCAAGCTGGAGCTCAAGCGAGATGCAGTACCGGTATTTCGCCCTAAACGTCCTGTGGCTTACGCCATGTACTATGCGGTGGATGACGAGTTGGACAGATTGAAGCGTGCGAAGATCATTTCACCGATTGATTTTTCGAACTGGGCAGCCCCGATCGTAGTCGTCGGCAAGGCCAACGGCAACATAAGAATTTGCGGGGATTATTCTACCGGCCTCAACGCTGCCCTGCAGCCGCACCGGTATCCTCTCCCGTTACCGGACGACATTTTCGCTAAGCTAGCCAACTGCACCGTCTTTAGTCAAATTGACCTTTCTGACGCCTTCCTTCAAGTAGAAGTCGATGAAGGCAGCCGGGATCTTCTTGACATCAACACCCACCGAGGGTTGTACCGCTACAACCGTCTTCCGCCAGGAGTCAAGACCGCACCAGGAGCATTTCAGCAGCTTATAGACACCATGTTAGCTGGTTTCCCGTGCACTTCTGGTTATCTTGATGACGTGGTTATTGGCGGAAAAGACGCGCAGGAGCATTGGACCAATCTTCGTGCAGTATTGGAGTGGATTCAAGAATTCGGTTTCACCATCCGGCCAGAGAAGTGTACGTTTGCTCAACCACAAATCAAATATCTGGGCTACTTGCTCGACCGCAACGGTCTACGACCAGATCCAGCAAAGATTCAAGCTATCGCCAACATGGCTCCTCTTACCGACGTCTCCGGCGTACGCTCTTTCTTCGGAGCTGTAAATTTTTATGGAAAATTCATCCCCAGAATGAGAACTCTACGTTTTCCGTTGGACGAACTACTCAAGGCTGGCACCGAATTCCGATGGACACCAGAATGTGGCATTCAAGAGATTCAAGGAAGTTCTTGCTTCGGACATCTCGACATCTCGACATCGTTGTAATGGCAGACGCTTCTTCTGTCGGTGTTGGTGCCACCATCAGCCATAAATTTCTAGATGGCACTTTGAAAGTTGTTCAGCATGCGTCACGAGCACTCACACCCGCCGAGCGGAACTATAGCCAACCCGATCGTGAGGGCCTAACGATCATATTTGCGGTAACGAAGTTCCACAGAATGCTGTTTGGTCGAAAATTCCACCTTTTGCAGATTTTCGGCTCGAAGAAAGGCATCCTAGTCTACACGTCTAATCGATTGCAGTGCTGGGCGCTAACGCTGCTATTGTACGACTTCACCATAGAGCACGTTCCAACAGCGAAGTTCGGCAACGCAGATGCGCTATCTAGGCTCATCAGTCAGTACGTGAGACCGGATGAAGAATACGTTATCGCCTCAGTTGCCCTCGAGGAAGATATTAGGTCAGTTACCTCCGATACAATTTATATCCTTCCTTTGAGTTTCAGGATCGTACAAAAAGCCACTCAGTCCGATCATGTCACCAAGATGATATACCGTCTCCTACACGATGGCTGGCCGGCATCTAAGCAGATTTCCGACCTTGAGTTGAAGCGTTTCAGCGATTGTCAGGAGTCACTCACCACTGTCCAAGCTGGTATCCTCTTCTGCGATCGTCTGGTTATTCCTTCGGCATACCGCAGGCGCTGCCTGGACCAGCTTCACCGAGGTCATCCTGGTATTCAACGAATGAAAGCCATTGCCAGATTGTACGTATACTGGTCATCTTTGGACAGCGATGTTTCCGACTACGTCAAGTCATGCCGACATTGCGCCACCGCTGCGAAGTCTCCACCAAAGTGTGCACCGGTACCGTGGCCAAGATTCAGCAAGCCATGGGAAAGCGTCCCCATAGATTATGCTGGACCCATCACTGGAGAATACTACCTCGTCGTCGTGGACTCGTACTCGAAATGGCCAGAAATCATCCAAACTCGTAGTACGACCAGCGCAGCAACGCACAGTGGGGAAAGGCAAAAAAAAAAGGAAAAAAGGGGGGGTTGCATTGCATTTTCATACATTCTAATTCGCGGAAATTTCGGAAACCACAAGACATATCTAGTATTTTCAATATGTGTGGAATATCGGGCAAAATGGACAGTTCATGAGGTTTTTACAAGACGATATTGCTTTCATTGGATTTTCCAGACATTTTCACAATAGTAGATCCCAAATGGGTTTAATATTATTAGTGAAAATATGATAAATGTAGGATTATCCAATTATTTTTTCAAAATTAAGGGAAAATCGGGAAAAACGAGCCACTTTCCGAAGTCTGCATGGGTCTACATCCACTTCATTCGGTTTTCCAGAGATTTTCATAACATTGTAGTGCATTTGATTTGATCCTAATGCGCAGCTATTCCAAAAATCGCATTTTATCTATTGATTCTTCCAGTATGTAGGGAAAAGCGGGCAAAATGGACAATAACTGATGTTTACACAAGACGACATACTCTCCATTCAGTTTCCCGGATAGATCCACAATAGTGTATTGCATTTTTATAGATTCTATTTCGACCAAATTTCCAAAACCACATGGCATATCTAGTACTTTCAGCATGTGGGGAATATCAGGCAAAATGGACAGTTATTGACGTTTTTACAAGACAAAATTACCTCCATTGGATTCTCCAGACATTTCCACAATAGTTTAGCACAAATGGATGCAATATTATCAGAGCTAATATGATAAATGTGTGATTATTCAATTTTTCTTCCGAAATTAGGGGAAAATCGGGCAAAATGAACCACTTCCCGGAGTCTGCCCAAGATGAAACTATCACCCTTCGATTTCTCGCATTTTTTTACATAAGATAAGCTGTTTTACAGGGTACTTATCCAGTGGCCTTTAATTAGTTGTGATTTTGGGTCCCATTTTTCCCACTGTGCAACGATTGGTATACTGAAAGACGTATTCGCACGGTTTGGTACGCCAGCAACGTTGGTTAGCGACAATGGGCCGCAGTTCACCAGTGCGGAATTCTAAGGGTTCTGTGTGGAGAACGGTATCGACCACCCTACTATCGCACCGTTTCATCCACAATCCAACGGGCAAGCTGAAAGGTTTGTCGATACTTTAAAGCAGTCCGTCAAGAAAATAGAGGAGGGAAGAGGCACAATACGCGAAGCACTCAACACCTTCCTACTCACGTACAGAAGCACTCCTAATTCGTCAGCACCAGACTGCAAGTCACCGGCGGAAATCATCCACAACATCCTACTTGATGCGTGGGATCTACCCAAACCTCGCTCGCAGATTGTGTCACCAGGACCGTTGCCAATTGGACCTCAAGAAAATCCAGTATTTTTGCCGTCTGCGACGCCCAACAGCTAGATGCGTGCCCCGGTTGTGTCACCGATGCCTCCATCGTACATATCTGCGTCCTCGTCAAGCTCTCCACAAGTCACGGCTTCTACTTTGGACTTCCAGCCTGCCATTGAACTTGAACCAGCACCCCAGGCTACTCGCCGCTCTTCGCGCGTTCGAAGAGAACCTCAGCGATTTCAGCCGTACCTCCTGTATTAGAGGGGAGATGTTGGGACCTTGGATCACCCTAATGTTTCACTTTCCAACTGGGCTCACGGATGGCAGTGAAGCTGTCATCATGTCGACGCCACGACAGCACCAACAAAAAAAAAGTCATTCAGATCAGAGTGAAAAAGCCATAAGAAACGCAAACACGCGTTATTTGTACCGTCTTATTTTATACATGAATAAACAGTTTTAGTTTGTTTTAATTGTTACGAGTCGAGTTTAATTACAGGGGGTTGCGAACCAAAACGACCGATTTGAAGCTACGGTTATCAAACTGTGAGTATGACGTAGTAGGTCTTACCGAAACTTGGCTCCGGCCCGACATCTGTAACTCCAAACTGTCGTCGGATTACTCTATATTTCGTTGCGATCGCAGTGAATCCACTAGCAACTTATCGAGAGGTGGCGGTGTGATTGTCACAGTCAAATGCGATCTACACTGTGCGGAAGTTTTCTTGACAGACTGTAATGAGCTTGAGCAAGTTGCAGTGTGCGTGAAGTTTGCCAACCGATTGTTATACGTCTTTGGAATTTATCTACGTCCAAATTCTGGCCCAATGATGTATGCCACCCACGCCGCTGCTGCTCAACATGTTTCAGAAACGTCTTCCGACAACGATATCATTCTGCTGCTTGGTGATTATAATCTCCCTCACCTGCAGTGGAGTTTTGATGATGACGTCAACGGATACCTGCCCACAAATGCATCCAGCGAGCAAGAAGTTGCTTTTACCGATTCCATCTCGGCTTGTGGTCTGGTGCAACTCAACTCCATACTCAACCGCAACAGTAGAGTTTTAGACCTGGTGTTTACAAGCTCTACGGACATCATGGAAATTTCGCAACCAGTTATACCACTTCTTCCCATTGATGAGCATCATTCCCCGTTAGTTCTACAAATCGACGTAAACTGTTTCGTTCCCATTCCTCCTGAACCACAATCGGACATCATGGATCTGGACTTTCGGCGTTGCGATTTCGCTTCTCAATGCTGAGCTCTGTTCGATGGATTGGGATGATTGCCTCAATGGGAATTCTGTCGACGGCAATGGTATCCTGTTCTACGACAAACTGTTTGGAATATTGCATTCGAGAGTCCCTCGTCGCCGTGGTGTAAATCGAAATGTTTTCAGAAAACCCTGGTAGACTGTAGAGTTAAGAAACTTGCGTAACAGGTTAAGGAAAGTACGTAAGCGGTTCTTCGCTACGAAATCTGCCGAAAACAGGAATCTGCTTTATTTTGTGGAATCTTCCTATAATGAGCTTCTTAAGTCCAGCCACCGAAGGTACCTGGATAAACTGCAATCGAATTTTAAACATAACCCATCGATATTTTGGAAGTATGTGATGGCGCAAAAGTCAAATAGTCAGTTCCCGAACACGGTCAGTTATGATGGTACAACGGTCACTACATCTGGGAAGGCTGCGAATCATTTTGTGAGCTTCTTTCAAAGTGTGTTTAGCTCAACATCGCCACTACTGCACCCAGGAAGCTTTCAGAATATTCCAACCCACGATATTCACCTTCCATGCTTCCAGTTTTCTCAACAGGAAGTGATGACAGCTCTCCGCGACCTAGATGTCTCGAAAGGAGCCGATGCTGATGGCTTTACGCCTTTTCATCTGAAGAACTGTGCTACGTCTATTGTTGGACCACTGACCCTGCTTTTCAATCGGTCGCTAAGTGAACAAACGTTTCCTGGATTATGGAACACCGCCAAAAGGATTCCAATCCACAAATCTGGGAATTCACGAAGCGTTGACAATTATCGTGGAATCTCGATTCTTTTTTTCTTGGGTAAACTTCTTGAACGCATGGTTCACAAAGTAATACTGTCTGCTTCAAAACCAATTATTTCAGAATATCACCATGGATTTATTTCACATCGCTCTACAACGTCCAATTTGTTATGTTATTCTAATGTACTGTTTCGGGAGATCGAGCAGCGGAATCAGGTGGACTCCATATACTTCGATTGTTCGAAAGCGTTCGACACCGTACCTCAGCAATATGCCGTGGAGAAGCTTCGTCACATGGGTTTTCCTGATTGGATAGCCGATTGGACATCGTCATACCTGACTGGCAGAGAGGCTTTCGTTCAGGTCAACTACTCTCGATCCGAGACCTTCTGCGCTCCTACTGGTGTTCCACAAGATAGTGTGCTAGGACCTTTGATTTTCGTTCTGTACAGCAACGATTTATGCCATCGATTCTCATCTGTTAAGCTGCTGTACGCCGATGACCTCAACATTTTCAGAAGAATAAAATCTAGGCTGGATTGCGTCGCTCTGCAGACTGACACTGATTTGCTTCTTCGTTGGTGCGACGAAAATGGAATGAGAGTAAACATTAAGAAATGTAAAGTGATAACTTTTTGCCAGTGCTTATCTCCCATTAACCACGAATACACCATTACTGGAACAACACTGGACCGAGTTCAGTCTATTCGAGATTTTGCTGTGATCATGGATTCCAAGCTACGTTTCAACGAGCATATTTCAACCGTTACTGCTAAGGCTTTTGCTGTTCTCGGTTTTATCCGTCGGAATGCGTTAGAATTTACTGACGTACATACACTAAAGGCACTGTTCTGTGCGCTAGTGCGTGGTGTTTTGGAATACGCTGCCCCTGTCTGGGCCCCTTACCACACCTCACAAGTCATTCGTATCGAACGCGTGCAGAAGCTGTTCATCCGGTTTGCTCTCCGGCACCTGCCATGGAATGACCCTGCTAACCTGCCAAACTATTCAGCGCGTTGTCAACTAATTGACCCTGAGCTGCTCTCGTCTAGACGTTTGAAGCTGCAAAGGTTATTGATTTTTGATATTTTAAAACACAATGTCGATTCCTCAGATCTTCTATCGTGTGTGCAATTCTGCAATTCAACGTACCTAGTCGCCGGCTGAGAAATGCTGCTCTGATTGCCATTCCAGTACATAGGACGAATTATGGGTGCAATAACCCACTCAGTTCTTGTATTAGAAATTTTAATAGTGTAGGTGATTTATTTGATTCTAATCGGTCTAAGAATTGTATTAAATTTAGAATTAGGAATATAGGTTAAGATTAAGTCTGTACGATAGAATCGAAGACGAATATACAAATATACATATATACAAATATACAAATTCCTTTCTTTCGAAAATTTCGGATCTCCCCTTTTTTTGTATTTTAAAAAATGGAAAAAAAAAAATTTTAAAAAAATTTTAACACCCACCCCTTGAATGCCTGGCTGAGTCCATGGAAGTTCTGTCGAGATCGCGTGGAATATTACTTTAAAATCAGCAATACCCTGTGTTGATGCCTTTGACAGCCTCAATCACCTGATCAAAATCACACATCACAAAATCTCAAATCACAGTATTATTATCATTATAATCATTATTTCCAATAACTAAACAAATAGTTCGAACTGAAAACGTTGCTGATGGTGGCGTGTTTTCATTTGCTTTTAATTGAAATAACATTATCCATTAGAATCGATACTCAATCATCGTAGATCGACAATAAAAATAAATAAAAAGCCAAGTTCTCCACGAAAAAGCAAATCATCTAAGTTGTTACAAAATTCTCCCCCGTATAAGCTTCATAAAGATGATAGGTATTAACAAAACTATTTCAATCATATATCCGAAGACAAATTGCCACTCAGACAAAAATCTAATCAGAGAAAACAAGAAAAGCAAATAAATCTTCAGCTTAATCAGTACCCTCTAATTCAATGAAACGATAAAAGCCCTAGAAAATAACTAGGTTATGACATTCGCCATTAATTTCAGGGATAACTATACCATTTATGTATCCATTACGTTTTCAACTCGGATAAAAAAAAAGAAAGAAACCATTACGTACTTATTCCGATCCGGATCGATTTCGTATTCATAAGGACAGTCAATGCGGGTGCAGCGAAAACTCCCTCGAATGTTGGTGCATATCTCATTTCGGCCATTACAGACGTTTCTCGTTTCACACTCGTCGATATCTGCAACAAATAAGGTACATAAATGTCATATTCAGCATTCAAAAACTGGTTGTGATTTTTGACAGAACTATGAATTGACGACGATGCGATTTTCTTCATAATGTCATTAGTTATTTCTTTATGATAAAACGTTACATTGTAGTGTGAATGGCATTTACTGGAAAATTTATTTATTTTATGGTATCTTCTACAGTATGTATGTACAAGTATATCCACCCCAGGAATGTTACACTAGTTTTCGGAAGCACAAGCACGGACATTGCGTGCGTAAAACGATACGGGTGAATAATTTTTTTTACATACTGTACAACATGTCCCACTATTTATTACATATCGTTGCTTGGTTAAATTTATCTGTACTATTTAGAAGGTTAAAAATTAAACCCATATGAGAATTGGCCTCACAAGCGCTTCACTTTTAACCAATGGCCTCTTTTGCCATTGCCGCATGGCGGCCGTGAGATTTAGCAGTTCTGCCATCAGACAACAATGGCCAACAACTAGAAAACAATTAAAAACAATTAGGCATACAGCTCCTAGCCGGCTACCAACCTATGCAGCTCCGGTTGTCGTGCCCCAGTCGGTACCCCTGTGGACACTGGCAAACGTAGGAACCAGGAGTGTTCTCGCAACTACCCACGCACAAAATGCTCGACTGGTATTCGACACACTCGTCCACATCCTCACAGGTGCGGTTATTGGCAGAAAGTTTGAAGCCCGGGTTGCATCCACATCGATACGAGCCGTGATAATTGATACATCGCTGTTGGCACAGTCCGGGAACCTCACTGCACTCGTCCACGTCCGTGCAGACGAGATCCTCCGGGCGAGATTTCTTGAAGCCAGCCTTGCAGTCACACCTATACGATCCGACCGTATTGATGCATTCCGAGTTGTGCGGACACACCATGCCCTTGTGCAGATCGCATTCGTTTACATCCTCGCACCGGTGGTTTCGACCCAGAATGTGTCCCGGCGGACAGAGGCATACGTATCCACCGCGTTTGTTTTTGCATACCTGGTCGGGACCGCACTTAGCTTCGCTGTTGCTGCATTCGTCTACGTCTGGTAAAAGGATAAATCGCAAGAGAATTGGTGATTAGTTTAGGTTTATGCTTTGCAACCGTGCGAAGTTTAGTTAAAACAATAAAGCTCAA
Organism: Aedes koreicus; assembly: GCA_024533555.2. Taxonomy (NCBI): domain Eukaryota; kingdom Metazoa; phylum Arthropoda; class Insecta; order Diptera; family Culicidae; genus Aedes; species Aedes koreicus. Next base: position 82,402 of record JAHHFK020002818.1, read on the forward strand.
TTCAATTAACCGATGGATGTCGTTTTTGCCGGTAGTCATGAGTAGAGGCTATGAGTTTGAGTTGTTTTCAATCTGAAAATGTGTATAGGTTGTTGAAAAACGTAGTATGTTTTCTATAATCTTCAGATGATATTCACAGAGTGGTTTTTCAACATTTGATGGCAGCATTCGGTTCACAAATAATTGCTCAAAGGTCAGCCAATTCAGAATATGCTAATATTATGCATTTTGTTCGATGCATCGCTTCTAGCGGTCAGCTCATGAAGCTATTTCGAATCCATCAGATAATATGTGTTTTCCCGTGTTTTCTTGAGACCAGATCAACAGGTTCAATGAAGTTTTGTGTAATGCTCGGAAGTTTTTTAAGAGTTCTTATAGTTCGAGTGTAGTATTCAAATTGAATTTAAGGTGAATTTAGACTTAGTGGATCTAAAATCTAGCGGAATATTTTAATTTATCTACAGCTTGCACGTCATTTGATTCACAAATAACACAGCTTGTTATAAAAAAAATTGAAAAAAACTGTTCAATGACAAATACAGGTAATTAATTTAAGTATTTATTTTTGTTTTTGTTTATACTTGAAGATGACACAGAAAAAGCAAAAGAGGAGCATTATAAAACACCAAATGAAAAAAGAAAATTAATCCTCATACACAAATAAAACATCACCAAGCATGAGATACGAACACAAGTCCTTGAGGTAAAAGGTTTGTATCTTTTCTTGCTACGCCAAAGTGAGGAGGTGCGACTGAACGTCGTGTGCCTGTAAATCACATCCTAAAATTTCCATTCTCATTTAATTAACAATTTCAGCATTCTCTGGAAACATCTTTGAATTCCAAAACCATTTGTCTGAATCTCATGAGACTCAATCAAAGGCTAATTTTCAGTTTCTGTTAAGTGCAGCTTTTTGATAAGAGAAAGGAATCTGTGCCAGAAGAAGGCATATTTTGTCACAATCCGCAAGGCGAAGACTGATACAAATTTTCATGGGAAGAACCCTTAGAAGAATCATTTAGAAGGGGACAAATACGGATTTTCGCCGAAACATTTTCAATTGCCTGAACGCTAAAGCATTTCTTTTTTATTATTGCTTTTGAGTTGAATGCACAATAAAAGAGATATAAACTCAACAAAACACATTTATTTTGATTAGCCGATACAAAATGGTCTTTTCAATAGAGCTTGGGTACAATTATCGGTTTCCCTACATCAAAGCGGATCTTCTTTCTACAGCAAAGCGAATCAGTATACGAGGGGTTCATGTTCTCAGGGAAATCGATCATTACACTCAAAACTTCTGAGCCTTCTTCTGTCAGGCCAGTATTGACATGATAATGAATCATGAGGTGTTTGTTTTTATTACTTCAAGTTCAAGGATAGGTAAACAAAATCGGAATGGAATTAACATTCAATCATTTTTATAATGTTTGTACATAAATTTGTCGAATTTACATTTTAATTGTGATGTACATTTACAGCTAAGATGCTGATCAACTCTTCCTTTCCCTTTCATGTAACACTTGGATCGTACGATGGCATCCATGGTGTCCGTACTCAGGCGGCTTCAGATTTTGGTCTTATTCAGATGTTATGTCGAAAAGACTCGCTCCCCCGCTGCCGAAGTATGCGGAATCAGTAGAAAGTTCGCAATGAAGTTCCTTAGCAGGGGAAAAGCCAGCTTCCCGTTTGCACGTTTGGAACACAGCAGTTTTCTCCAGCAAGTTTCCAAGTCATCCGATTCTTCGATGTCCTTACCGATGATTGCCGTCCTCAGCTCATGAAAACCATTTTCGATGACCTGTTCGTCACCGCTTTCAAAGAAGTTCAGATGTTTTTTAATAATCGAGTTGAAGTCCTTCAAAGTGTGCAGCTTCTTGGGGTCAACACTCTATGCAGTAGTCAGAACTGGATCGTTCGGATTAAAGCGCTTAATGATCTGCTTATTCAACTCGGTATCCAAAGCACAGCAGATTGAGTAGAAAGCATTTCTTCTGCTGCTACCCCGATATATATTTCCGACCTCTTACGAAGATGTTTCTCGAGATCACAAACTCAGAAATCCGTCCGGTGTCCTCACAAATATTTGCAAGGAGAACCATTAGCGAGCCTTGAGCTGATTGCACATGTTAGGGAATTTCGGAGCTTGTGACTGGAAAATACGGTTCGGTTTGTTTAAAAGGGGCAATACGTAGCTCAAGAAGTGGAGAAGTGACTGCGTCATCGGGTCATTAATATGAGAGAGAATGCACTATGCGGTTTGATTGCTATAGCAGTTGGGTTGGAACGAGAAAAACAACACGAGCTCCGTAAACCGTTCCAACTTTCTTTTGACAACTGATTCCAACGATAGCCATTTGGTGGCAGATGGATGCAGAACTTTCAAAGGCTTCAGTTCCAAGATACTTTGTATCATCTTGAATTTCTTGGATCGTATCGGATCGGATCGGATCAACTGTTCCAGGTACAATGGCATCTTTTCGGATGCATAGCTTGTACAAAGAGCCAAATCAAATCGCGACAGTCACGAATCAGCAGCTTCTTGACAGATCGATCAGAACCCATCGTTACCGATGCTCCATCTGATCCTTAAGCCCACACATCTTTTTTTGTAACGGTGCCATTGATCTAAAACTATTTAACAATTGCGCAAAATATGTATAGGTTTTCACACTTCAAGATTATATTAATAATAACATAAAATCACGTTCGAAGTAACTATGCTTCGAATAGCAAAATTAATTATCGAGAACATTATTCTAACTTCTCATAATTCCTCAGCGTGAATGCATGAAAATACTTCAAAATAACTTCTAAAGAACAGTATTCTCTCAGAAATCACTGCAGAAAATTCTGCCGAAATTTGAGGAGCAATTGCTTGAGAAAATGAATTGTCTTGAAACAAACACTGGTCCAGTGAAATAATTGAAGAAATTATTAAGAGATCGCAACACTTATTATTATGATTTTTATGCTGACGTAAGAACAACACGACACTAACGAAACGCGACGCGAGACAAGACACAACACTTATCGTTCTTACAATTTAAAAAAATTACCTTTTGGTCGACCGGTTTCGGGCGCGATGCTGCCCATCTACTATGTCCGAATGATTACACAAATCTTAGTACGCTGTTGCGTAGTCGTCACAAGAGAAGAGATGGTTACTGAATTCTCAGCTGTGTCATATTTAACAGACATGATGTGATGGGAGGATCGTCTTCATTCATGAGCGGTTCGGATGAGTTGGAGATAAACATCGATTCCCATGCGTTTAGGTGTGATGGTTTTCTTACTGTTTTAATTAATTTTGCATTTTTCCAGTCAATATGATGGTCCAAATCCGTCGCATGTACTGCTGCTGCTTAGATTCACAAAGCACCAATTGGAATGCGGCCCATTTGCTCAAATATTTGCACACCCACCGAAAAAATGGCAGCGTGGCTAGTTGAAGAAATGAAAAAATACCCTGTATCTCATGGCAAAAGCGTGAAAAATTCGGTCGATCTCGTCCAGCAGCTAGAAGGGCTTAAGGTAAGACGTGGTGAGATTTTGGTATCGTTTGACGTTGCAGCACTCTTTCCAAGCGTACCAATCGCCGATGCTCTTCGAAGCCTGCGTCGACATTTAGAACGCAGTCGAGCACCTCACTATCAAATTGAGGCGTATCTTTTTGTGGCGGAGGTTTGCATGAACCAGAATTTTTTCACATTTAGAGGAAAATTCTACAAGCAAACGTTTGGTTTAAGCATGGGAAGCAAACTTTCACCTCTTTTGGCGAACCTCTTTATAAGCGACTTCGAGGTAGACACTGAGAAGGAAATGTTTTTCCTCCGAGTTTGGTGGCGTTATGTTGATGATGTACTGGCACCGGTGAAAGAACGCTACATTAAACGATTAAACGCTAGATTAAACGATCAGGATGCTTAACTCACGTCACAGCTCAATTAAGTTCACGGTAGAAAAAGAAATTGACGGAAAATTACCTTTCCTGGATTTAATGATCACCAGGAAGGAGGACGACACGTTGAGATTTGGAATTTACCGTAAACCGACATCGACTGATAGGTACATTACATCCGACTCCAATCACTTTGGATCCCAAAAGCAAGCTGGTTTCCACTCCATGGCACACCGTTTATATAATGTACCTATGGAGGAACAAGAATTTACTGAAGAAAAAGAACGTATCCACCAGGCAGCGGAGATGAATAGCTACGAGAAAGGGTTCACGGAAAAAATTCTACAACAACACAAACGAAAGCTACACATAAAAAACATCACCACACTTAAGCCAGAGAAAGAAAATGTACGAAAAATCAGCCTACCGTTCTACCCTAAAGTCACGAACCCAATAAAAAACATACTCAAACGGCAAGGAATACACATAGTTTACAAAAGCGAAAACACTTTACGCGACGTTCTATGCAATTTGAAGGACAAGGTTCCACCGGACGAAAATTCGGGGATTTACCAAATTCCCTGCCAGGACTGCTCCTCGGTGTACATCGGACAAACCCGCCGCAAAGTAAAGGTTCGCTTAAAAGAACACAGAAACGCTGTTGATAAACAGAAACTGCAGGAATCAGCAGCAGCAGTACATGCGACGGATTTTGACCATCATATTGACTGGAAAAATGCAAAATTAATTAAAACAGTAAGAAAACCATCACACCTAAACGCATGGGAATCGATGTTTATCTCCAACTCATCCGAACCGCCCAAAAGATGTTGAAAGAGGAGGAGATAAGCGTTGGGTCATGAATGAAGACGATCCTCCCATCACATCATTTCTGTTTAATATGACAAAGCTGAGAATTCAGTAACCATCTCTTCTCTTGTGACGACTACGCAACAGCGTACGAAGATTTGTGTAATCAGTCGGACATAGTCCCGTAGATGGGCAGCATCGCACCCGAAACCGGTCGACCAAAAGGTAATTTTTTTAAATTGTAAGAACGATAAGTGTTATGTCTTGTCTCGCGTCGCGTTTTTTTAGATCGCAACAAGCCGTGCTTTGAAAATGATGTGTTTTGCTTTTGCTGCGTCGTTTTAACGGAAATAAAATCAATCAAATTCTTCATTTAACTAAAAAATGGTGAAATTATAGTTTTTCCGAGTACTTTGCGTAGGACGATGTGGATGGAATCTCTCTCATAGTCTGTTATGGTTGTGTTTTTTTTTTTTTAAATAGAATTTGCGTCGGTAGTTTTGTCCCATTTGTTGTTTTTTAGTGCCCCGCTCCCGCATCCGGACGAGCTTTCCAGCATCAGATAAGGAACATTGGTGAGGTTGTTTTATGATGATATGATGATGATGATATAATACTATCATCTATTGTAGCAAGGTAACTTCCCATAGCAGTGGAATAATCTGAAAAACGATTTGATCAGGATTCTATTATTGTTTGTGATCATCAAGCTCCTGTATGAAGGGCCAAAAACGTTTGGGCGGACTCGTAAGCAGATACACTTACGCGAAACCCGCGAATATAGGGAAAAGAATTTCCTTCCAAAAGCTAGGTCACACAGACAGCACTAGAATCGAGCCCTCGTTTGACAGAAACCCAATAGATGGGGTCGAAGAGCCCGCCCTCGTTCCGCGAAATGTTAACAATAGGGAGGAGGCAGTCCCATGCTCCCTATCCAAATCGTTTTACTTGGGTGCCCTGATGGTCCCTCCCTTTCCTCGTTATATGTTATTTAATATTTAGTATATTTTGTACACGAAAAATGAAGATATCCATAGACAATAATCCTAATTTCTTCAAATGTCAAGCTAAAATGATACATCCAATGGATTCTTACTGAAAAATAAATAAAAATTAGATATTTATCAATATAATTCTAGTCCTGGAAAAGCTGAAAACAGAATAGATCATTCCAAATATCAAAGATAAAATTTCAATATAAGATATTATTTTATAAGCCATGTTGTAATATTTTTCTTTATACTGTTCTAGTAACATTTCAAAGATAGCAATTGGAGTGATCGAAGAGTCCGGTTTGATGATTTCTGACCATAATACCACTAAAAACCTAATACATAATATCTTACCATAATACCACTAAACACAATATTAACATATAATCCTACTCTGCTTGTAAGCACATGCCAGTCTTTTATGAATATAGTAGTTGAAGTTTAGAAGTGCAATTTTAAATTAAATGTTATGCTGATATGCTGAAAAACAAATTGAGCCTTTGATGCCTGTCATGTTGCTCCAGGCTCTTACATGGTTTTGGAATGCAAAGATGATTCTAAAGCCTTATTATATATATAGCATTTCAAGCTTATTGCTTTCACAAATTGCTTATTGCCTGCTCTCAATTCAGTGTTCCAAATGCATTTACACAGTCATTAATTGAGAGCTTTCGATGCCGATGCGTGCTGAAATTATTAATAAATTGAAAATGGAAAATATGCAATATGACTTAAGGTACATGATGTTCAGTCGGACCCCCTCACTTCGCTATTATCAGATTGACAACATTGCCCAAGGCTACGCCAACCAGCGTCTCCATGTTTCAGCTGGCAGTCTTTTGTGATCATATGACTCGTGGAGGCGTGAGGCAGGAACTTGTGAGGACGAGAGGTCGGTCGCACCCTCCTTCGAAGTAGTCAACACACCATTTGAAGCCCAGGAACATTGGTGAGGTCGTTTTATATTATCAAAAATATACCTTAAGTATATACACGCCAGGATCAAGAATTTTCATTTTTGATTCTGGAAGTGTGAAAACTTTTCAGATTTCAACTTGATATGTGGAGATTTTCATGCGGGGCTTATTGTATATGAAGATGACCTCAGAATGTACGTGTATGAACAGGCATTCTTGAAATGGGTCGTTGGATTTTCACTAGAGCTGTCACCTTCAATCTCCAGGGCTAAAAATGTTTGCACCTAGTGATCACATATAAATTACTGAAGAAATGCAGACAAGTTTCTTCCATAAAAGCACTGCCAATCAGTGGGAGATTGATTGTAAACACACACACAAACACACAAACAATTCCTGGAGAATTATGGAGAGTGTGAGCTGTTTAGTGGAATACCAGTAACTAGATAATAAGAAGAATGATTAGTAATTTCCATTTAATTCCAACTACCTTTATTGCTTATCTTGACAGATACGCGTATTTCGTCTACAATGTGCAGACTTCTTCAGTGTCGTGTACTAATACTCGGGTACACGACACTGATGAAGTCTGCACATTGTAGACGAAATACGCGTATCTGTCAAGACAAGCAATAAAGGTAGTTAGAATTAAATGGAAATTACTAACCATTCATCTTATTTTCTAATTCCTGCAGAACTATATGTAAGAATCCTTGCAGACATCCTATACTAAATTTAAAAAATAATTCTACAAAAACCCGTTAAAAGTTAAATATATGTGATCGCGCACGGGCGGGGATCCTACGTTGTGTATACGATATTCGATAGAAATGAAATAAACAACACCGATTGTTCGGCCGTCCTGCCATGGCGGAGGCATATGAAATACTGTTTTATTGTGAATTCTTATTGTCTATTTGAAGCCGTAAAGAAGTTAGGGTAATAGAACTTATTGACGGACGTTGTCCAAACAATATGAGATTATGGAATTAATTTAAAACATTCGTTTTAGATTTCTTAAACTTATCAGAATGTTCTCCAAGAATAACTTCAGGAATTCCCTTAAAGGATTTGTGTAGTTCTTTTGGGTGTACTCCCTCTTTCCTTAAGTATCACAAAACTTCACAAGTTCAGGGATTCCTCCAAAAATTTCATCATATGAAAGTTTGGAAAAACTGCCAACGGAATGCCAGAAGAAACTAATGATAGAATTTCTGAAGTAATGCCTACAAACTCGCCTAATGCTTCTAATAAATATATTAATAGATATAATATAAAGAATGCCTATAGAAACACCAGATGGAATATCTCAAGGAATGTCTAAGGACTTTTCACAGAATCTTTGGGAATTTCTATCAAATGTACTTTAAAAATTATGGAAAAATAATTTCGGGGCACACACACAAACTGACTTTCAGACTGTCATCTGACACTGTATTGTCAGTCTCAATTGTTTCTTTTCTTTTTGCTTCATGGGCCTAAAACAGCACACTGGAAGTAGAATTTGTAAAAATTGTAAATTGATAAAATCCATGTAAGATTCAACATAATATTCACTAATTCATATTTAAACAGAACTTTCTTATAAACACCAATGAAATTTATGTTGCATTTATGTAGCAAAGTGGTTACTTGTACACATATGAGGTATGCGCGGTTATAAATAGATATCATTTGTCAATTATATTTAACAAAAAATCATATGTGGAACATACAGATATTAAAATTGCTTTCTCATCAGTATAAAATGTACTCATTTTTTGAATTTCAGATTTTTGAGTGAAATAGCAACCACCAAAAATCTTAAAAATCTTGATTGATCGCAAAAATCTGTAATCTTTACATACAGATATCTGTATGAAAAAAATTTAAAAACATCTGTGTCAATCTAGACAAATCTGTGCATGTAGCAACCCTAGTAAAAAGAGAGAATAGCGTCTCGATTCGGTGTAACAATCGTTGCAGAGAAAATCCTCTCGTTCGGCTGTGGCGTAGCGAAGGTAGGGTGGGGTTACTCCCGAACAGGGACAAATACAGATTTTTGCCGAAACATGCCTTGCGACGGCTCAAACTTCATGATGTTTTATTAATAGTCTACTTCTAGCCATGAAATGAACCAATGACCATATTGGCCATTCCGGGGCAATCCGGAGACAAATGCAGAATTTCGCCAAAACGTGCCTATCAACGGCTCAATTTTCACTAAAAACCCCTCCTCAAGGGTTCCCCCTCGGAACATCCGGATTGTCCTGGAATGGTCAATATGGTTATTGGTCCATTTCAAGGCTAAAAGTATTCTACTCATGACAAATCATGAAGTTTGAACCGTCGAAAAGCATGTTTCGGTGAAAATCTGTATTTGTCCCCTCCTAAAGGGTTCCCCCAGAGTATCGGGATTGACTTGGAATGGACAGTAAGGTCATTCGTCCATTTAATGACTAAAAGTAGAACACCACACGAGTTCTGCAAGCATCAGACAAACATTGACCCGTACCTGTAGAGAAATCGATCCAGGCTACATTATTAGGAACTGCCGCGCGTTCCGGAAGCGTGTGGAGACCGTAATTGCAGCAAGAGGAAACTTGATCGATGAATAACATAGTTTAAGACTCTCAGAAACATCCCCCTTTTGAAAATATCGTAACCGAAATGTTTGAGGTTTTTTTTTAAATTTTGACATTGCTCAATGGTGCAAACATTACCACGCATACGGTATATGTTCATCTCGTATTATATGAAGGACAACAGATCCATGCAATTTCTCAAGATTACGTGACTCATGAAAAGTAGGTATACAGAGTGGACAGCCTAGGGCCAACATTTTTCGAAGAATCTTCAACACATTGGACAACACATCATGCATACATTATTTGATTAGAGGAGAACCAACCACCTGTGACGATGTATCAAACCTAACCGAGGAAATAGTCCGTAGAGACGGAACACATCTCTTAGTAAGTTGTCATGGTAATTTCACCATTTCATCAGACTGTTTCTGACTACATGACAGGACATTTAATAATTGCAAGGTATTCCGGGGAAAAAACCTATTCGAACAAATTAACACAGATGTATGAAAGGAAGACAAATCCAACTGCACAAAGATCGAAAGGTACAGGAAGTGAAACTGAAAGAGAAGGAAGCCACTTCCAGTACACAGGACCTTCCTTTGGAGGACATTCGGAAGAAGTCTCATTTTTGAATGAAGGCAAGTTAACGATCTATAGCTGACTGTGTTGATCGTCAACGCATGGAAACAGTGGCCAACGGCATAAACACTGGCATAAAGATTATATTAAAATAAACTGGCAACGCATATAATGCGCTCACACATACACGCGTAAGTCTATCAGCCTGAGGCTACTTACATTCGACGCGCTCATCTTTCAAAAACTTGATCAGCTCCTGAACTTTCGGTAAACGGTGTTCGATTTCGAGATGCCGCGAACAGAAAAGAGTGTTGAAACTCAAGTGGTGAACACGTCTCCATAAACAAAATAGCGAAACGTTTTGGAATTCATCACGACAGCGTAAAATCTATCATTAACATGTTTGAAGAACAATATTCGTTCGATGAGCTGCCAAGAAGAGGAAGAAAACCAGGTTCAGCTGACCTAAAATTGGATCGGAAGGTAGTCAACCTCATCTCTCAAAACAGATCGATGACGATTCGTGATTTGGCCAAAAAACTGGTACCTTCGGAATGATGCTAAGAATTGAGAAGCGCAACAACCTGAAGACTTATAAGAAGTAAAAGTAAAACAAAGTGCTGAGCAAAAATCCAGGGCAAAAACCAGAACCAGAAAGTTATACAGCCGACTTTTGCAAGACCTGCCTGCAGCCGACTTTTGCCTGCGTATCGATCGATGACAAAACATATGTGAACGCTTCCAAGACCGCAACTTTACACCAAGGTAATCGGTGAAGATGTGAGCATCTCCGAAAAGTCGTTCGAGGTGGAAAAATTCGGCCAGCAGCTTCTCGTATGGCAGGCAATTTCTTTCTATGGTACCTCCAAGTCCTCGATTTTCTACACTAAAGTATCGATCAATGCCGAAGTTTACCATATTGAGTGTTTGCAGAAAAGGATGCTCCCATCATACAAGCAGCACAAGGTCCCTTTTTCGTCTGATTTGGCGTCAGCCCATTTGATATAACCACAATACAATGGATGCCAGAAAATGGAGTAGATTTCATTGAGAAAAATATCGATTGAACGCTACTGGGCTATAGGAAAGCCCAACTTCAAGAAGAGAGGTGTGCAGTCAAATCCAAAATCAGAAAATTCTGGAAATAAAGTTGCTTTCATTCATTTTTTTTTTTCAAGCTAGGAGAGTAAGGGTTGAATTAAATGATAACGGGTGTTTAATTAAAAATGAGAATTTTTTCAGTCATAAAGAAAAAAAAAATGTTTTAATGAATTCAGTATTTTTATTAATAACATAATGTGTATTCTTCAAAAAAAAAAACGACAATGAATATTGGAGAAGGGGGCCTGGTCAGCCGTACGACGCAACTTAGTCGTGATGCTCTCACAAGGGCGCTGGACGGCCTTGTCGTCCATCTTTCGGATCCTTGTGGTCAACTGCTTCGTACCCTTGGCCCGCAAATTATTTTTGTACACTAGGGCACTGAGGGAGCCGAAAAATCGTCAATGGGACGGCACTGGGGCAAGTTGGTCGGGTTCCTTTCTTTCGGTACGTACGGTATCTTTTACTGCTCAAGATACTCCAGCGTCTTCTTGGCGTAATGGGAAGACGCCTTGTCCGGTCAGAAGACGTTCTTCCCATCCGCATGATGCTCCTTTAAGAACGGCAGAAAGAAATTTCTCAAGACACTTCTCCTGGTACACTTGTTGATTGATGGCCAGACCGCTCGGCTTGAACCACGGCTTTGAAATCCCTCTGTCCGATATGGCAATGTACAGCATAACTTTTTTTTTTTCAAATTCATGCTTAAACTTATAGTTTACTTCGAGGGGTGTGGCCGACTTGTCGCTGGAATAGTAGCTGTCATTTCCTGGAATGTGGGTCTTCGAGAGCGGAAAGTAACTTTCGTCGTCCAGCACGAACGACGTCTAGTTCATTGTCATCCACCGGCACTGCGATTTCACGGTCGCTATCTGCTCTTCCGTGTACTCGGGGGACCGAGTCTTCTTCCGACAGATGATGTCCTCCATCTTGAGGGTTCGGTGAATCAAGGTATGGGAGCAGTGATATTTTCGGCCGGCGTCACGCAAACTCGTTCCGTCCCTGTTGTCAAACAGCTTTTTCAACGCTTCCTTCTTCTTAATCGTCATTATCTTCGCCGGACGGCCGCTACCGACCTTCCGCTCCCCGCTTAGGGCTGCCAAGCTTCGGTAAACTGTACTCACGGGTACGTTTTCGTCTCGACAGTGGTCTACCGGAAACTTTTTTCCACGATGACCATGCGTTTCGTAAAACCGTACAACACGCTCGCGGACGTGTTTCGACGCCATCTACGATGACAGCACCCGAGCGAAAAGAAACATGCCATCCATATCTAGGTAGTCCAGAGAGCAATTTTCTTGGAGAGAAAAAAATTTACGCTCTTTACTTTAATTACAGAAAGGTATTGAAATCATTCTCATATTTTATTGAACACCCGTTACAGTTGTTTTTTTTTTATTTCATGCTACGAGAAAATGTGTTAACAGCACGTCTTCCATACAGCGCTTATTTTATGTCAACGCAGCAATTCGAGTTGCATATTCTGGTGTTTGGACGAGATGCGTTTGCATTAAGATTATTAATTATAGTGTTTGAAATTGGAAATATCCTTCTTATCAACATGCAACCCTAGGATCGGACAACAATTTCTAATTTCAAACATTACAATCGATTACGTACTTCATGAAACAAAAATAAAACATAATTAGTTAAATGTGTTTGAATCCATGATGGGGACTCCATCAAAACATGCTGTTAAGAGGATCAGCATACAACACGTTACCAAGTTTCTCTCTGAAGTTGTTAAAGTAAATGACGACGAGAGAATTATAACCTTGTAACATTAAAAGTTGTGTCTTTCAAACACGTCTAATTAGAAATTGATTGATGAACTGCTCTGTGCCATTGGCGGTATATGAGCACTATCAAGCGGGCACTCTTTTGCCTGTCAAGAGAGTCCCCTTCCCCTTGCCTACCCCACACTGGGGTAGCTAGGCAAGAGATTGTCTGCTTGATCGGATGCCGTCTTTCAAACATACCCTACGCTCAATTTCAACTACTTCTATTCAATTTCACAACCTGCCGTGCCCTTACTCCCCTATCACTACTTTCTCTTCACATCTTTGGTTCTAGCAGAAATCGCTGTCCACTCCTAGGGTTGCATGTTGTTAAGAAGAATATTTCCAATTTCAAACATAATAATTGATTATGAAGCACGTAAAAACAACTAAAAAATGTTTAGTTAAATTAGATTATTGATTAAAAACGTACTGTCTCTATTAAAAAAAGGCTTCTCAATCGAAAAAACGTAACCCGCTCATCATAGAAATCTTCAAATGATATATAAACATTGACTATCATTTGATTATGACAGTGAATATAACACTCTCTATATACCAGTTAAAGCATTGCACTGTTAGACAAAGTTGTAGAGTTTGTCAAGTGCTAAAAGTTTATCATTTACCATATGCATAAATTTAGCCTCTCAAACAATCTATCAATAAATGTAACCTATTGAGTCGAATTGACTAATTACAGCACTGGTTGAGGCCACAGACGAAATCAGCTTTTTCGGCACGATGGCAATAAGGCCATAATGTGTAACTATTTATTTAATCAAATTTGAACTTACCCACGCATTCAGTTGCATCCGTATTCGGTGCGAATCCATTCGGACACGTCAGCAAATCCTGACAGCGGTAGGATCCGTTCGTATTCAAACATCGCTGATTCGATCGGCAGGCGTCTCTCGAGCATTCATCGATGTCTTGTTAATAAGGAAAAAGTAATAAATCTTAAAATTAAAATAGACATCAAAATTTAACATTATATTTAAGGGTTTATTGCTTATCATTCCCAGGATGGCATTAGAAATAAAAGTATAATGTTGTTAAACAAACTGGTACTGACATGTATGGTAAAAAACAGCTAACTTACCGACACAGGCCCCGAGGGAATTCCTCTCGAACCCAATACCACACGAACCCACGTATCGATTGTATTCCTGATTGCTCGTTTGGTAAACCGGTGGTTGATGAGGGGAAATCCTGACAGTATGCGTGTAATAGATAGGTCGTGCAGTTGTACTAGGCATTATGCTAGTGGTGATTCTAGGAATAGGAGGTTTGGTAACCTGACTTACGACCGGCGCATACCTTGACCTCTGACGACATCGGAAGGAACCCTTGGTGTTAAAGCACTCGTACGGTGGCACGCAATTATGTCTACCGAGATCACATTCGTCATCGTCTGGCGGAGGTTTAGAATTGGATTGCATAATTAGAATGAGTTCCTTTTCAATTGACTTTAATTTCAACCCATCAAGAGTAACTCAACCCCATGTACTCACCGTCACAGTTTCCGGTTTCTGCATTCAGGGTGTAGCCCGTTCCACAGCTCTGCAACCGGATGCACGAGTAGGACCCTATCGTATTGTCACACCGCTGGCTCTCCAGGCATTCATGTGCATTTATTTGACACTCGTTGATATCTGCAATATAGGTTCAGCGGAATGAAATGAAAAATGAAACATCGATCTATCCACCGATGGTGACATCCGTTCGTTGTTGTTTGAAATTTAAGCGGTTTTTTGGTCCGTAAATTCAAGAAAAATTGTGTTCTGCTCTATTGCAGTGACTTTCCGCCTTTTAAGGTGGCGGAAACAGAAGCAAACATCCAGCCTTAATTTTTATTAATTCTAGGGATACGGAATGCGAGGCTTGAGTAACATCTGAATGCATTGTTTATTTTACTGGTTAAATCTTATATGATATGACAGCTGTTTGTTTTGAAATGTTTGTTCTTTCTGCGCTGAAAAGTTCGTCACGATTTATTTTTTTTCAAAGTAGTTATACTGGATGGATCCACGAAAGGGAAAAAATGTTGCATATCCACTTCGACAATCCAACGTGGTCAGGTTCAAAAATAGCGCAGTCGTTGAAATTGGCAAAATCAACCGTGTGCAGCATTCCCAAACATTTCCGTAAGTGGCATACTATCAATCGGCAGGATCATAGCAAGCGTCGTAGCGGAACTAAGGTTTGGAAGTTGCATTTGAAGATTTTGAAAACGATTAGGACAAACTCAGAGCTGTCGGATTGAGATATCGCCAAGCAGCCAAAGCACCGTCAGAAGGATTTTTCTGCAAGAAGGATTTCGATGTTTTCGGGCCAGTAAGCATCCAAAAAGCGCACTGAAGCAGAATTTAGTGGTCAAAAGACGTGCCCGGAAAATTAACAATGAGTTTCTTTCGAAGTACGAAAAATGCATCCTCATTGACGACGAAACATTCGAGAAGCTGGATTATGGTCAGCTACCCGGACAAAAGTTCTATAATATCATTGATTTGATGATGATCCCTAGCAAGTGCAAATTGTTTTTTTTTTTATTTCGATAAATGCGGACAAACACCCTTGTTTTCTTCCGTACGTTAAAGCTTACAATGAACCTGTAAAGTTATGGCCTGATTTGGCAAGCTGCCACTACAGTGGTATCGAGACTACAGGAGGATTTATTCTAAAAGGACATCAATCCACATCAAAATATACGTTTACACGAAGCGATGGCCAACCTACAATAAATACATGTGACACTTGTTTATGTTTTGGTGCGATCAGAGCGATCAGAGCTCGCACACACCGAGGGGCACGCTGATGTGGAGCAGTGCAACACTACACTCTCAACATTTTTCCTCCCTGTAGAAACTGCTTCAATGTTAATCGCCTAATCCTAGCAGCTCACAACACCTCTTACGGTTTGCGGACCCTACGGTTATGTAAGGAAGTCCGCCAGCATCTCTCCAACTTTGAGGCACGCAGCAATGTTTTAATATGATAAACGACGACTCTGCCTCTGACTCTTTCTTCACGTTAGACATGACGGGTTGTCCTTTTTCATGGTCGTGGAGATATATTGTTGCTCGCACAGCTCTTGAAGCAACTGCCTTAACCAGATGACCTCTTCTCAGGCCTAGCCAAGCGCCACATATTCAGCCTCCATGGACCAAATGGACCACCCTAATGCAAAATAAGTGAACCACCCTAATGAAATATCACATAATATGCTAGCAGTTGCCAACGATGATATAAGACATGTTTCAGTACTATTGCCATGGATATCTCAGCAATTGAATTCAAATCCTCCATATAAAATTCATTTCACTCCTCCACCTCAAAAAATTTCTAAGTCCCAAAAAGTCAATTTTTTTCAAAAAAAATTTTTTCGAGATAACACCAGATCTCGACGTTTCATGCATTTCTAAGACATTTGGCATCAAAAACAAAAAATCGATTTCGGAATTTTCACGTACCCCCCCCCCTTGGGAAATTTTTCGTGTTTCAAAAATGTCAAACTTTGACCGCTTTGGTCCAACACTTAACGAAGTCCGATTGAGCTCAAATTTTGCATGGGGAATTTTTTTGAGGAGACGAAACTTTTGAGCACTACCCGTTTTTGAAATTCGATGGTAAATTTTTTCCCATACATGCCATTGGCACCCTAATGTGTACGAGAAAGAATGTCCACAGCTCTGTTTTGGCCTGATTTGGCCTCTTGTCACTATGCGAAATTCGTCCTGGAATGGTACAAGGTACAAGAGGTCAAATACGTGCCAAAAACAGCCAATCCACCAAACTGTCCAGAAATTCGCCCAATAGAGAAGTACTTGGCTCTAGTTAAGCGGAAACTATTCGAAACAAAGAATAAAGCAAATGGTACCGATGATTTCAAGAGAAATCGGAAAATCCTCACGGTGGGCGTAGCTGATGATACCGTACGGAACCTATGACGGGTGTACCATTGAAAGTTCGAGAATTTTACTTAAAGAAGGATTAACATCTTAATCAACTGTTTCTAATGTAGATATATGAAATAAACAATCAATACCGTTGTCGAGTTCTAAGAACTTTGCGACCCGGCTAACAATCAAAATATCCATTTCGGGGTCCAGAAAACGGTAGCCACACCAACTTCGTTGCCTTCCCATCCATCTTGCTGCGCTGAACATCCAGAACATGCACGTAGGCTTGGAAACCAAACAACCTCAAATGACTCAAGTCCGGTTTATGGCCCTACCAAAGCTCGTGCGGTGTCTTGGGTACAGATCTGAAGTACAAACGGTTCTGTAGGTATGTCGGTGTCAATACCACTTCACCCCCAATAACGCAAATGGAGTCCGGCGTCCAGCTCATACAGGTCGCCATTTTGGTTATAGAACGGTTCCTCCGTTCAGCCACTCCATTCTGAGGCGAGTAAGGAGTGGTGAACTGTGGTTTAATGTCTTCCGGAGAAGTTCAACGTTATCAAATTCGCCGCCACCAACCAACCTTAGGTTTGAGGCCGAAAATGGGTGCAGTCCAGCGAACATACACCTTCAGGTTCTGCGCAGCTTTGCACTTGCTTATCAGTAGATAGGTGACTGTAAATATGTTGAAATAGTAGATGATATGCATCATGTACCGATTACCATTCAGCGTCGTGTGCTTCATCGGGCCACATGGGTTTTCTTTTGGGCACGATATCCAACACAGCAGAAGACTTTCAGTCGGACACCGGAAAACTGTCAGTTTTGCCCTCCAAGCAGCATAAACAAACTAGGTTTAAGTTACAATAACTCGCCTTTATGCTGCTGGCCAGTTGCTCTTTGTTGATTGGTGTTGGCAGTTCACCAGATGATACCCTTCGAAAGGATTCTTCGCATTTTAAGTAAAAGATTTCCAAATGCAACAAATTCGCCAGTATCATAAACTACGAATACATAACCCAAGACGAAAAACTCCTCGCTGGACGGCTTTGGCCCCTTCGTTTTCCGATTCACTTTTCGATCTGCTCTTTCCATCCTTCTTCGCGGCAATCAGCATCAGGCGAACTCTGGCTTCCTTTTTGCTGGCACTGACCGGTTTACCTCTCCGGAAGATTGGACGAGCAAAGTTTCTTGAGTAGACTCACACAGACGGATCTGGAAGTCTTATGATGATAGCTGCGAAGTACACTGAATACATCCTTTGTGTGCGTTTTGCCTTTCACAAGTGGCAACTGACTGTCCTCTAACTGCAAGACGATGTGCTGCGCATAATATTCTAAAGAATCCCCAGGTTAAGTTGAACAGAAATTTCGGAGGAGGAAATTTTATGTGTGAGCTGTTTTTTCGGATCTGAATTTTATTGAAAATCTTTGGTCGATCTTGGCGAGACAAGTTTACCGTGGTGGACGGTAGTCAGAAAACATTCGTGAGTTGCAAACATGCGCAGGAGATGAATGGCGGAAAATTCCATCGGCAATGTTAAGAAATCTCATTGGCTCAATGCCAAAACGAATATATGAAACATTTAAATAATAAATGTGAAAATGTAATTAGAACCCCTTATGGTGCAATTAATTTATTATTTGAATGCCTATTTTTATACCATAATTTTGTTTTGTAAATAACCTTATATTAGACCAAACAGTCAAAATATGTACGTGCGCTTATATGAATTTCGCCTACTGTATATTTACAGTACATTTAATTTTACAGTTTACATTTAATTACTTCGAATAGCAAGATAAATTAAGTCTGAAGATTACAAATCTTTTCAGTCCCCATCAGTACAAAACTTACCCACACATGCATTCGTGACCTGATCAAGCATGAAGCCAATTTTGCAGTCACACCGAAAACCGCCAATTTCGTTCGTGCAGACCTGGTTGCTATCGCAGGCATACTTATCGGCGGCACATTCATCAATATCTGCAAATGTACAACGCATGCAACAAAGGAAAAGATGCAGAAACAATCAATTAAATCAGGATCGCTGCCGGAATTCGTCAGCTCAACGCCCTTTCGCACGTGCCATTAGTTACTTACCCACACATTGGTCGTTATGACGGCGGAATCCAGGTGCACAGGACTCGACCTTCTTCTTCGTCGGACTAGAATGGGTTCACAAAACCTCATCAATTAAATTGCTACAGCTGATTGAACCAACCAGTATGGCATTACTTACAGTGGGTAGTTTTTTACCACGGCAATACAATCGTATGAGCCTTTAATGTTGACACACTGGAAGCCCTCGTCACATGCGGAATCATCCTCACACTCATCGATATCTAGTCGGGAACGAACGAAACAACAAAGTGTGATGAAAACCCTCTCCTGGGAGGCACAACGCCACTTGAGAGTGCACTTAAAAGCCAACAGGTTCAGGAAAAACGGAACGATGATAGCGAGTGGTTAGGAGGGTAAAACGGAAAAAAGCAGTGTTCAAACCTTCACATGACTTGCTGGCACTGTCGTAAATGTACCCTGGCAAGCACGTTTCCACCGCCTTGTTCTGGCAGGTGTAATTTCCGCGCCCATTCAAGCAGTGTTGCGTTTCCCTATTGCAAGCATCAGTTCGCTCTAAGCATTCGTTTATATCTAAACGAGAGTGGCGAGAGATAGAGTGTAGAATATTTTTGCTGTATGAAAATGACTGTGATACTATGAAAGAATTGTGCACACATGAACTCAACAGCGATAGACCTAGTTCCTAGCTCGACCTACCTTCACATTTGACTGTTTTGCGATCGTACCGGTAGCCGGCATCACATTTCACGTCCTGTATGTCCAGGCAACGGTAGGCTCCTTCAAGATTCATACAAACCTGATTATTAGCGTCACATGTTGCTTCGCCCGTTTCACACTCGTCCACATCCATGCACTCACCTGTCCGTTGATCTTTCTCATATCCCCGTCGGCAGCTGTGGTTTGGGATAAGGAAGTTGGTGCATTTATTTTTGCAAAGTTGCTTTCAGGACTGCAAATACTTTTGAGGCGTAACTCGTTTCTTGTGATAATTTAGTCAATAGATGTTATGATGACATGCTACAGATTGACGTCTCAGGGCTATGTACCTAGCGTGGAATACAGTAAGGTAATTTTTTACACGGTTTGTTTTCGGCGATAACTCCAGAACGGAACAACTTATCGACCTAATTCGATAAGGATAACATTTTTCGTTTTGAGCAAAAAGTAATCATATGGCAGTTGTTCGAAAAAATCACGATTTTTGGTGTAATTACTCAAAATTTTAAAAACTGTATTTTGACCATTGCATGAAAAGGTAACACATGCAAACACAATCAAAACAATGTAAAATGTTGATGCATGCAAATTAATCAACTCTATTTAGTCTTTTATAACGCGGTTTCATAGTAAAATTGAAACGTATCCTCCGTGTAAAAATAACCTTAGTGTATATTACTACTTTTTTTTAGTAAAATGCGCCTATTTATACGAAAACACTAAGTTTTGAAAACGCATCAAAATGATTTTCTTCTGAATTTTTTTTTACTTGAAGGTTCTCCATATCTGAAAAGGTTTTGTTTGTTTTCCTAATACTTCAAAGAAATTCAATTTTTACAAGGAAAATTTAGGCAACTCAGAAAACATACGTAACTTTTTGTTTTATTAAGTAAGTATCACACTTAAAACAGTGTGATAATGGCTTACATCATGGGAAAACAAACAATTTTTTGAACTACACTTGCAAGTCAAGTTTGACCGAGTTAAGCCAACTGTAAAGATACTGTTGGGGCTGCTCACAAAGTGTACTAGAGATGACTCGTACACTGATAGGCAAAATAAAGTGCCTTCCTCATATCCTGTTTTTAATTTCTTGTGTTTATTTGGTTCAAACTGGAGTTAATATACTGTAATTTTTTAATTTATCAATTATTTTCCATATCCTTAAAAGTTTTACTTATGGAATAGTAAAAAATACTGAAATAAAACAATCAATCGGTATTGAAAAACAAAGTGCCAGCTTCATTTTGCTTCCAGAAAAAAAAATTAGAGTAAAAGAAAAGCATTTTAATAATTGATGTGTCCTCCTTTGGCCTTCAGGACCTGCTTCAGGTGCTTTGACATGCTCTCCAGCGGATTTTTTTGATGCTGTGAATCTTGCTATTCCCAGGCGTGCTCCAGCGCTGCGAAATACTTATTTTTGTTTAAAACACCAGTTTTGTCAACCCTTTGTGTTGTTGGCAGTATGTTTTGGGTCATTGTCCTGCTGAAATACTAACTTCCCTTTAAGGCCCATCTGGATCAGCGAAACCTCTAGATTTTACCGCAAGTTGTAGATGAAAGAATTCTTTTAATCTGCCGTCATTTTTAAAAAGGCTTTCAAATCCTCCCCATGTAAAACCATCACATTGCTGGCTCTTTGCTTCGCCGTACCTTGGCTGTGGTGCTCCTGACACTCCTCGCCCGATCTACCCCACACATTAAACCATCGCTTTCGGTTAAACAGCTCAAAATCCGATTCATCCGTCCAAAAACCGTTTCCCAGAAATATAGGGCTTTATCAGCATGCTCCTTAGCAAATTAAAGCTGTTAAGTTTTATTTGCCTTGCTCATAAATGGGCACTTCCGGGCAACTTTGCTATTCAACCCCTATGGTACGAGACGGCAAAACTGAGAGCTGCGGGGTTCCCTGGATCTCATGGACAGTTACCTTCTGGTTCTTCTTGACTTCGCACATGAAAATGGTGTCCGTTCCGCCATTCGTTTTGCGATTCCTACTTCTGCCAGGGTTAATCACCGCTGATCCGATCGTTTTTAGTTTCAGATGCCTTTTTCAACCGCTGCCTTCTGATACTGTACTTCCTACCCAAGTAAAATTGCCTAAACCATCCAGCTTTATTATGGTTTATTAATATTTTATGAAGGCCACTAGCGATCAACTAGGTTTTATTATGGTACCATGAGTTGCCAATAGGATTCATATTTTAGTCGGGCTAAAGAGAACCTACACCGCTTGTTAACAACGATTTTAAAAACGTGTTTTCTTAAATTACTTTTACTCCTATCAAAGGTTTTATTTCAACTTTATGAACTCGTAAAATACTGATTTAAAATGCCGTTTTAGGACTCATTCATATCATCTTACTATGGTCAGTTGAAAAATCATTTAAAAACCATTTTGCATCCAGTAAATGCATTAAACGGCAAATTGGCATCGAGGGAAGTGACCATCAACAACTACTCAAGTAGTAGTTTTATTTAAAAAAAAATTAACGTTTTAAGGGAGTTTTGGAGACCCTCGTGATTCATTCTGGAGTATGTATTGTTAAGCACTACGTGTGTGTGTGTGTGTGTGTGTGTGTGTCCAATCTAACACCCATCGGTCGGCAATGGTATTATGGAAGAAATCTGTTTACAACAATCATTCAAGTGACCATTGGAAGCAGCTTTAATCCGGGAGCTAGAAAGTGATAGCTCTACTGCAGATCCAGCAACCCATTTCAGAATGTCTGGAGAGTCACGCCCATTCCGAGGTTACTTTCACATACAATAAGCCCCGCATGTAAACATTACCGATATCATTTGGATAAGGGCACTGCAACACACTTCCAGATTTGGACATTTTAAATTTCCAAACCAGGCACGTATTTAGTATATTTTGAAAATAAGATTTTTGTTATATAGTTAGATACATCTCACCCATGTCCGCCTCCTCAATCACACTATCTTGTTCATTCGTAAAAATAAACATTTTCGACGTTGATTCGTGATTAATTTCATGCACTCGCGATTAAATATGCGCAAAAATTAACGTTACTAAACCGCCCGCTAGATATGCAACCTGCATAACAAAACTCTGTACACCCCGTGGTGAATGCACCTAAAATTATGTGCAAGCTTTTCACCCGCCCATGCGCGTTGTTTTCGTTTGCTGCTTCTGACCAGCAAATGGCCGTTCTCTACATTGCACTAGTCTTCTTTTTTTTTCACTCCCCACTCTGCCAATAATGCAAATCCCCGTTATGTGGCGACTATATATCGAGCTTCAAAACTGCTAATATTCATTGATTCACTCGCGACAAAACTAAACCAATAAATTATGCCCGAGTGTCACAATATTACCACTAATAACCAAAACTAAGCTGATTTAGCTCTTCTTCCGGGTGCGGGGGTGAAGCACAAAAACAAACAAAAAACGGGGAAATACTACCGACATTCACACATTTCGAGAGGGAATCGATTATATTCACTACGACTTACACAATTTTCGCGGAGATTTTATGATTTCACTGTTAGTTCAAGTTAAATTACGAATTATATGTATTGTTAAGCACTACTTCGGCACAAAATGATTCTCAAAAATCGCAGCATGCCGTGATTTGAAACTGACGAGTTTTGTTTTTGCTACTTCGTTTTCGTGAAAATCAAAAATCAAAAATTCGTTAACTATCAGCGAAATCATAAAATCTCCGCGTACTTTATGTAAGACGTGGTGAATAAAATCGATTCCCTCTCGAAATGCGTGAGTGTCGGTAGTATTTCCCCGTTTTTTTTTTTTTTTTTTGTTTATTTGTACGTCGCCCCCGCACCCGGAAGAAGAGTTACATCAGCTTCGTTTTGTTTATTAATGAAAGTATTGTGACACCCAGACATTAATTATTAAGTTAGAGTGTTTTTTCCGCTCTGTCGCGAGTGAATTGATGATTAACGTTTGCATTAAAAAAAATGGACTTTTTTCGGATGGTGATAAAAAAAAAAAGCTAAGACAGAGAATTGCATTTGATAAATTTCCCATGGAAGGTAATTATTTAAGCTGACCTTCAAAAAAAAAAATCTACGCCCTTGCGAGCGGCCTTCCGGCTGTTAACCGGAACATTCGGCATGGCAGACAAAAACGTGCGTGTAGGCATGTTTTTGAGTTCTTTCTTCATTTTATTTAACAATTCCTCCTCAGTTTTCGCGCCAAAATTGTTGGAGTAGATCTTACGCTTTAGATTGGCCCAGAAATTCTCGATGGGACGCAGCTGGGGGACGTTGGGCGGGTTCGCCGACTTGGGTACCACATCGATATTCAGCCGCTCCATCTCCTCCAACGATCGCTTCGAGTAGTGGGCCGACGCCAGATCCGGCCAGAACAACGCGTCTTTGTCCTTATGGTATTTCTTGATGAACGACGCAACTTCCGGCAGGCATTTCGTACTATAAATTTCCCCGTTCGCGGCCAGTCCGGAGCGAAACAAGAGCTGCTTTGACATCCCATTCTCGCTGATTGTCAGCAACAGCAGCACCTTCTTGGGGAACTTGGTGTGCGAAATGAACTTCACCTCGGAGCTCACTTCCTTCGTGGGGGAAGTAAAATACGCAGTGCCCTGCCAGTCGTTGCCATCCAGGGAGAGATAGATCTCGTCGTCCATCACCACCGCCACGACGCGATTCGCCGGGAAAATCGAGTTGAGCATCTTATTCAGCCGCTGCCGCTGCGTCATTGCCTGCAGCTCCGAAACCAGTGGACGCGACATCCACCTCCTGATATGTATGTTCATGTTCGCCAGGTACTTTTTCACTGTTTGGCCGGTTGAATCGACCTCCCGGCCAAGCGCACGCAGCTATGTAGCCACTTTTCCCTCGGTCTTCCTCTTCAGCATCCTTTGGAGCTTCTTGTCGCTCAGGGTCGTCGGCCGTCCGGAACCGGGCTTTCTTTCGATGCTCTGATTGTTGTCTGATAATGTCAAGATGTTGTAGATGCCGGAACGGGCGTTTCCGGTATTCACAAGGGCCGCAAGGTGTACGTTTTTGAAGCGGTGAGGTGCTGTTCTTTGAACGCGCACACTTCTGAACGGAGCTTCACTGTTTTTGCCATCACGGTTAGATTTCGACTGATAGAGCTGTCAAATTTTGTCTACTTTCTCATGCGTTACTATGATTGATGCTGCATGGGTAGTTTTGTCAGTGCGGGTGAAGGTAAACCCATGAAAAATCGGTAAATTTTGTCCATTTTATTTAATGCAAACGTTATTGACAGTTTTGAATTTTGATATAGAGTCGCCTCGTATCGGCGATTTTGATTATTGGCAGAGTGTGTGAAAAAAAGATGGCTATTTGCTGGTTAGAAACAGCAAACGAAAACAACGCACCTGCGCGCGTTAAAGGCTGCCACATAATTTCAGATTCATTCACCACGTGGTGTTTAAAGGCTCGCGTAGGTTTTGAACCTTAAAACTTATTTGAAAAGGTGAATTTTTTACCTTCATCATTTTGCTCTGCGATGAAATGAAATGAATTTTTTATGTACGAGAACGAACAATCAAATCACAGTGATTAACTCTTAAATGCGCAATGTTGCTTTAAAACAACATACCGGAAAACGCTTGAAAATATATTAATTCTATTCCGTTTGGGGGAAATAATCCAGTGAAATTGTTATATAGACTTCGATGAAGCAGTCGTGGGAACTGGAAGCACTGTATCAAAGCATTTTGTTAGTTGAACAGTGAACGTGTTCAAAAAGAAATTTATTTTTTATGATAAGCCTATAGTATCGTGCGCATTTTAGGGTTAAAAGAAAGCAGATGCGCTGGTGTGCGGACGACACTCGAACGTCCTGAATAGTTAATGCGGTGGTTTTGGTAGTAAGTCTTTGAAAGGATAAAGGTAAATTGAAAATTAGCGAAAACTTTTTGGGAGCTTCACCATATCTTCTATTGATAGTGGACTGATGACTTCAAACGATCTTAATACCATTCTTTTGGTGTAAGAAGGGTAAAAAGTGCAAATGGCTTTTGTATGTTTTGGATATCAAGGTGGCTTTTGTTTTGTATATGTTGAAGTTCTTTCAGAAAAACTTCACACTTGTGGCATTTCACCATCAATGAATAATTTTGTATAATTTGCTGTTAAAGAAACATATGACTTTTTCTCATGGAGTTCTACAGCTTCCCAATTATGCTACCAGGAATCATGTTTAAGCTCCCTTTTGTATAGTTTGTATGTCAAAGACATTGATGTTTGTATAATTGACAACTGTAGGTTGAGACAACTTGCAGGTTATGGCGTTGTGTCTATAACGAGCCCCAATGGGGTCGATGTGCATGGACCCTTACAGGATACCTTGGGCAATTTGTCTACTTGGGCTCTGGAGCTAGGTATCTCTACGGAGAAAACTGAGATTTTCTAGGAAGCATAGCCCGGCACAATCGAAGCTTAAAATTTGCGGTACGTCAATAAGTCATTAATGTCCTATAAACCCTTTAAATATCTTGGAGTCTGGGCCATTGGTTGAGGAATCCGCCGGCTTTAATATATGCAATGCAACTCATAGCGCCAATCGAAAACTTCAAGCTCTTTGTTCCGTATATATCATTGAATTAGCGGCAATACTTTACTTCACGGTAGAAATTCTTGCCTCACTTACACCAGATCAGCACTTCATTTTTACGGATAGTCTCAGTTCTGTAGAGGCCATCCGCTCCTTGAGGCCGGTAAAGCAATCCTCGTATTTTCTCGTGAAAATACAGGAGGTTTTAAGTGCTTTCTCTTAGCTTTATTTTGTCATCACCTTGGGTGGGTCCATTCTTATTGTTCGATTCCAGGCAATGAGAGAGCGGACCGTTTGCAAAGGCGAGCGTTATGAATGGCGGCATTAACGATCGACAAATCGGCTTCAATGAATTTTTCCTTATTTTTCAGTTACTCGTCAGCTAGCAGCATAAAAGGAGTATAGGAGATTTGAGACGATGGCAACATTCTATCATCCAAAAGGTGTCGAATAAATATTGGTTTGGAGGGATGGATGAGGTTCGAGACTCCATTCGTGTTATGGCTCGCCTCATGTCCGATACTTATACTTTAAACGCGCATTTATACCATGTTGGGCAGAGCGACAGCATTATCTGTGAATGTGGACAAGGTAACCAAGACGCACACAGAAAAAAATTTGAATTTTCATTATGATGAAAATATCAGAGCATATAAAATTGTATTTCCTTCCACATGAAGCAGCAACTTGCGTGGAATAGTTATAATACATACGAGCTTTTGTGTACAATATTATCTGCAATGAATGAAATGTTTAAGCGGTTTAAAATCTTAATTTGTATGTTTTGAGACGCTCCATTTATGTGCGTTATTATTTATTGAACAGAAATTCACACTACTTTTTTGAGCTGTGTACATAAAGTGTTGATCTTATGGGTCACGAGGGTGCATGTCATGGATCATTCCTATTTTTATGGGGCATAAATGCGTTTGTTATCTATGGATTTTAATGTTTTATGGAACATTTTATTCAACTTTTCAAATTACAAACTAAGGGCTGCCACAGACCTCTGTGTCTTATACAAACAGTATTTTAATGAAACTTAAAGATCAACAATAGGGCAAAGGGATGAATGTCAGCCTAGCTTCTTCATTCGGCCTATGCATCAAATATGGCATAATTTCAGCAACAATCGACAAAATCATGCTGGTATCATGTTGATCGATTTATTTGAGACTTTATTCATCAATTTATGGATACAAACTTGAGCGAGACTTTTGTTTTCCAACATTTTTTAGCTAACATAATTTCACTGGTTAAGCTGATATATTTCCTTCACGATTTTCAAATGACCTAAATATGGCTAAATAGAATCGATATGTCTGGTAATACATTCTTGATATACATAAAATAGTTACAAGTAATAAATTTACTGTTCACTTATAAAAATGAACAATGATTTCACAAGAATACCGTAGACCCAATTCTAGGGACACATTTTTTCCTATGCTCCCAACTATTTATGGACTAATTTATACATAACGTAGTAAAATGTGTGTGTTGCTGAAAATTTTAACAGAAATGTATTAGTATGTGGTTATATGTATTTCAAATGGCTTATCCAAAACAAAACCACAGTACTAAAATATCTGTTTAGTGGGAATTTATATGTTTTGAAATAAGGCCGATCGATCATATGTGAAAATCATTCAGGTGTTTTAAAGTAGTTTAATTTGAATTGGTCTTGTGAAATTTTGTGTTTCATACAGCGAATATTGCTCAAAACGGACTACATGAAGGAATAATAAAATTTTACGAAGATTGTAACTAACAATAAACCTTAATGATGAGTCGCAGTTGCATCCATGAATAGACCCAATACGGTTCTTAAAGACCGACATTACATCCATATCCATCAATAGTTTTCATCTTTTGAAAGGAAGTTGTTTCACTTCTCGGGGTTCAAAACAGCAAATGATTTATTAAGCTTATCTAAACCAACGGTTTACTAGTTGAATATTGTTTCTAGCTAAACTACTTTATGAGTTACAATTGAAAACGTAATCCACTGCTGCATATAGGACTGAATCAAGGGACATGTACCCTATATGCATAACATCTAAAGATTGAACAGTCATGAAAAAAAATTTCTAATATCAGTTGGTGATGCACGTTGCATTTGATTGGGCTGGCAGAAGATATGACTACGTTTTTTTTTTTGCAGAGCAAAAACGAGTATCAATTTGAAGAAAAGGGGTTTAGATTTTTTAACGAATACTTCTTCTAGTATGGTTAATCCCTCAAAAATATTTGCATTTATGGGTGCTTTAATGTAAAACGAAACGGAGTTTAAAATTTCAACCAGTATTGCTTATTCTCTTTAAAATTTACCTGTTTCTAGAACACATATCCCAAATAATTTAGCTACTTTCTGTTACTAGAAAATGAGAAGAAAGATTAGTTATTTCCATTTAATTCCAACTACCTTTATTGCTTATCTTGACAAAGTTTTTTCCATTTAATTTACACGACACTGAACAAGTCTGCACATTGTAGACGAAATACACGTATCTGCCAAAATGGAAATTACTATTTTTTTCTTCTCATTTTCTAGTTACAGCTATATATATTATTATATATATTATCGCAATAGTTGATGACTTTTTTGAAACTTTCAACTCCGTCTCAATTCACATTCAGATATCGTGTTGCATTTAATACTTACTCAGAGCTCTCATCTTCCAGGTTAGTAATTTCGTTTTCATCTTCCGAAGTTATTTGAACACATGTTTTTCTATCGTCAAGTAGGGTGTAGCCGGGATTACAACGGCACGCGTAAGATCCGGCTTCCGTGTTTTCGCAAATCTGCGAGCAAAGATTGTCAAAATGACCGCAAATGTTGTCTGTTGGGTAATGGTAAAATGTCCTTTAACATAATGAATTATTATTTGTGATTTGAAGTTATTCTTCATATTTTTATAACAGTTCTCTGAATCCTGAGATTAGGCATAAAACTGTGACTTGATATCCAAAACAAAAATCCGAATCGTTTAAAATGTTTAATAGTAAAAGAATTACAAACAACTTAAGCGAATGCTTAGTTCAAAGGATGCAAATCCAGTAAGTGAATAAAAAAAACCTCACTCTCTCCTTTTCTTCCGCAATCTTTTGAAATGCTCGAGAATGCTATATTGCAGGATAAATAAATTCAAACAGCGGGTGCAAACAAATCCACCCCTTATATACTCACTCTCGTCCTCCTCGTTGAGAATAAACGTATCGTCTCCTGGTTTAATGTCCTTACAGCATCCTTCGTAAACCTCATCCCACGGGGTTCCGAATCCAAATGGCTCCACGGAACACTTGTTTGAAGTGGATCCCACGACCAGGCCAATTTTGCAAGCTTCACAGCAGTCCTGCCAGTATACTGGTATCTTTATCAACAGAGCGGAAAACCCCTAAAACCCTGAAAAAATTAACTTACCGTGTAAAATTCCGACCCGGAGTGATCACCTTTCAGTGAACAGCTGAGACCCTGCCGGGCGGCATTTTGTCCAGCTGAACATTGGTAAAGCTTGTGCTGTTTGGAACAGCAAATTTCCACGGCGGATAGGCACAGTCCCTTAAACTCCTTCGGCACAATTTCCAGCGTGTTATTGAAACTGGAGCACAATCTATTCTGAAAACCCCATCGTTCTCCTTCCTGGCAGCAAAGGGACAGTATCTGCTCAATGGCGATCGCTAAAAAAGTTATGGAAAAAGGAAAAATTCAACATAAAAATCACATTGTTACGAGTATGCATCGTAAGTTTAACAGTAGTCACAACCGAGCGTTTAACGGCTCTTTGGTGGCGTTAATAAAAATGTTTCCTCCGATTCACCATTTCTCAGCACAATGGGTAATTTATACGGTGGAACCGCGGATTACAGGCGAAAAATGTTCTATAATAAAATGCGTTCTCAGTCTAACAGAAAAGAAGTTTAGTCATCCACCCCGGATCTATCGTCAGAACTGGGAATTCTGCGTAGAAAATCAATTACCACCAGCTTCTGAGTACGAAATTTATGTACTAACAGCGCTACTCTACCATTTAGCCGAGTTGAGAAAGTTGAGGAAGCGGAAGACCTTAACACTTGGTAGACACACTACCGGACGGAAACCCGTGGCTGTTGCTGCTAGAACTGCAACTCTGCCATGGTGAGAAAAGGAATATATCTTTCTTCAAAATACACACCCATATCCCCCTCCCCCTCTGCCCACCGCTCTCCAAACACACACATTTCCGGACGCTCACGCTCATTAGCATAATTTTATTTTTCCCTAGCAAGGAAACCGCAACCCTGGAAACGTTCAACCGCAATCTTTCTACACAGCAGCAGAAAGTTACAGATGGGGTTTGTGTTTGACGGCAAAATGGTGATGCAGTGCAAGGATGCTGCCCTCTGTCTGTGTCTCTGGTTGAAGAATAAAAGTTTTGCTCCAAAAATAGTGCGCGTGGGTGACCCCGACCGAGCCAGAGTGAT
Organism: Aedes koreicus; assembly: GCA_024533555.2. Taxonomy (NCBI): domain Eukaryota; kingdom Metazoa; phylum Arthropoda; class Insecta; order Diptera; family Culicidae; genus Aedes; species Aedes koreicus. The sequence goes on from JAHHFK020002818.1 coordinate 112,756, forward strand.
GTTAAAGTCATTACCGGCCAGAGCCAGAATTAGAGAAGAATGAATGTGGCTAAGATTGGTCCTGCGTTGTGAACCGAGAGGGCTAAGCTCCAACAATAGGAAATGTTACGTAATGGACTTTGCTGCTACCACTAACGTTCCGCCTGTCACTCCCTGTTGCTTCCTATTGAGAAAAGATAATTCAAGCAAATTCCACGGATCGTTGACGAAGAAAAGGATTGTTTGATTTGTTCGGTGAGTTTATTTCATTCGACATCTTTGGCATTTGGTTGATGAAAATAAAGGAACGTGGAAGTAAGAACCCATTGAGAAGGATTAGCGGAAGGGATCTATTTGAATTCAAAAGTCGTTAGACATAGAGCAGCTTTCGTTGAGAAGAACTTTTCATAGCGGGAATGATTTATTTTTCCAGTAATTGAAGTCAAGTAGCAGGTGCACAAGTTCAAAATGTTGTGCGATAAGGAAGCCAAAAAGAGTGAATATTGACAACATTTTGTTTTATATACACGGAAAAAAATCCATGCCCAAATCCGTGAACTGCAGTCATGAATTCAAGAACAACCAAAATACACCGTGAACTGAATCACGTAATCATGAACTAAATAACGTTTAAAGAGAAAAATACTGAAAACTTGAACTAGTTCACGGTCCGTTTTCATTTTCGGGCTTTTTTGTGTGTACAAAACGAAACGAGAGATATGCTGTGAGGTCAGTGCAAGACTAACAATGTTTGGGCTTAGTTTTCTTATGTTTTGGACGTAGATTCACACTGCTTGCGAGACATTCAACCCATCAACTATCAGCTAACCGTTCTCAAGAAGAGAGGACTAGATAGTTAAGTTGTGTTCAAAAAACGAATTGGTGCCTGTATGATGCAACGGTTCTGTTCCAAACTAAGCTGAGAAGTAATTTGTGAAGGAAAAATATTCACAAGAAATAGTTTTTTTTTCAAAAAGCAGAATTTGGATATCGGCACACCAGTTTTCAGAAGCTTCTTTCCTCGATTAACGCAAAGGCTGTAGTTAACGGTTTTCTTACCAACTCGAACAGATGTTGGCAGCACCTTCTCAGATTACAACGAAACTTTCTGGATGTGTAGACCATAACTACATAAGCTAATTTGCATACTTAGTTTCTTCATTTTTTTCTATACTGTCTTTTGAAAAGGGCTAAACTTTTTTATCGATTTTTTTCAAATGTGTTTTATAAAAAAATGACTACTCCTACAAAAAAGTGTTGTATGAGTGATTATCACAAAATAAGTCAAGTTTTAAGAAAAAAATATATTGAAAAATTCCAAAATGAGCCCTACACTGAAAAAAAATATTTTAGAAAATTCAAAGTCGATTTAAAAAAAACACCATTTTTGATTTCGATTAAATTTTGTTTCAAGATAGATAATTATGTTCCCTACCAACCGTTCATACATAACAAGATGGGCACTTTTAAGGAAACAGAGTTTTTCTAACAAAAACTTTTTCATATCCTATTGATTTGTTTTTCAGTGCATTTTGTTATCAAAAACTAAACCACTGAAGGTTATACGACTATGTAGTCATCTCAAAATGCAATGAAACTTAATTTGTGATGTGAGAAGAAGTACGACTCAACATACAATATTAGAACACGCTTTTCATACGTGCTACTGTTATTTCTACCAAAACATTTCTACCCCTTTTCTGGGCTGCAAAATGGTGAGTAGACACCTGGAATGGAGCGTGCGTCCCCGCAACATAGCTAGGTCCTCACAAGTTCCTACCTCATGCTTCCACGGGTCAAGAGATGGCAAAGACCGCCAGCTAAGGGTTGTGTACTTAGCTGGTAGTGCAGCCTGGGCACTGTTGTCCTTCTGATTTCAGCTAGATTGAGGAGGTACGTGCCGAGCGTCTGTCAACCAAGGAGGTGCGGCTCAAACAGCGTCTGTCCTGGCATCCAGCGGTTGAGTAAGAAACGCTGTATCGCGTCAACTATACATTAGGTGGCAGCGGCACCAAGGCGATGTAGGCAGCGTGACCCCTGTAAAGTAGCATGCTGAAATCTTACCCTACCACGAAAAATGGAAGTATTCTTATACGGTATATAATTTCAGATTATCCATGGAATTCCCAGGTATTGTGTAATGGTTTTGAATTGTTTTCTACCCCCGTGGCTATGATAATGCAAGTCCATCTACAATTGCAGCAGGATCAGCAGACATGTAGACTTTACAAATATAATAGTTTATGATCCTACATTTTCTATTTTACAGACGTGGAGAGTCATTTAGGGGCCCAGTAGGAAAAAAGAGTTATCGAAGAATTTCCTGTCATTTATTTTTAATTTTTTTCGTTTTGTATTTATTGAGCTTCCGTTTTTTGGCAGTAGTTATACTCATATTCTTTGCTATTTTGCTAGGATGCCAGGTTATCAACTTTATTTCATTATATCACGTAGGAATTTTCGCTATTTTAGAGTTTCAATCATCTAACATCGCAGCGGAAGAAGCAAATAGCGGCATTTAATTATTATATGTACATTATGTAGTATTTCTTTACAACATCGTATTATTTCCATCATATCAGGACCTTCAAATTTTCATACAACAAACCTGATTTAACGGTATCTGACTTAAACACGAAATATACCTTCAATTCATGACATCTAGCATTCCATATATGTCCAGTATATAACGCAGAAAATTATAGCTGTTATAGGCTTTTGAAAATTACGGAATCTGTGGTAGGCTTTTGCACTTATTGCTGAATGTATTTTTCACTTCCGGTTTGCAAATGGACTGAGCTGATCTGATTCATGCAGCGCTGTGTGCCATTTGGTGTTTGATTTTACATTTCAATCTTTGTCATTACTTCATCATAACTTACAATATCATTATGTTTGGTAATATTGTTTTATTTATTTTACTTCATAGATTATTCAAAGATTACTTATTGTCTTTTTTGCCCATTTATCTTTAACTCCCTTCCAGTTACATCTTCCCTTGCCTAACTCAGTAGCAATAACTATAAGGTCAGCAAAAATAAAAGCAGATTGCTCTTATAAAATCAGCATCAAGTAGCAAATAGTGACCATGGCAACAGTAAATTAAAATGTATAAATTGTAAAGTTTTGTAAAATTTCAATAAAGCTATTATAATCTATTATACAAACTTGTTCAGGATACCTCAAATTAAGATTGTGGTGAAATGCTGCTATCGATGAAAACGAACAAAAACTTTCTTAAGCGCGAAACACAGAACTTTACACTTTAGCACTTTACAACATTTCTTGCATTTCAGGATCAACCGAATGATGATCATTTATTAAAGATACGAATGCTTGTAGTATTTTTCATATACATACATATATACACCATTATATTCATGGGAATGGGAGGGACCATCAGGGCACCCGATTGAAGCACTCTGGATGGGGAGAGTGGGAATGCCAACTCCCCATTGCTAACAGTTTGTGAATAGAGGGCGGGCTCTTCTCCCCGCCCATTGGGGCATCCTCATGTTAGATAGCTTGCTCTTTTGACCAATTGTTCAGTCTTGTTGTTGGAAGGAGATTCTTTATATCCCTGTGGATACGTATAAGTGATGTTGACTATCGATCCACCCAACTCCTTTTTGGCCCTTCATACAACGGCATGATAAGGATAATCAGTGGTTATTAAAGCTTGATCAAGTCTAACAGAGAGGAGAGCCCATTGCTGTCGGACTTAGTTTCCATGCTACAATGGGTGGTAGTACATAGCATACATCATACATAATACAAAACGTTTCTACCCCTTTTCTTACCTAATACTAGGTAAGGCTATTTAGTAGAATCGAACTACCTATTCCAAAGAAACGAATCAAGAGTTGTACCTAAACCAAATATAAACTAAACAAGAAAGTGAATCAGTGACATTCAACCAAAGTGCAACCGTCATAAGCTACGTACCATGTCATCAAGGATAATAGACAAAATTCATTCCAAGGGATATACCCATGTAATCGACGAATCGATGAGTATTTGTGAGTCATGTCGTGGATTGATAAGTCACAATAGAGTTTCGAATACGAAAAAACACCGATCGGATGGAAACGACGAAACTATGCTACTATCAATTAGTGGGCAGCATCATCATGATGATCCAGAACCGTCAACGAGTGGTCAACAAATCGAACATGAGTTAGGTAAGTTATCCTTCAACATGTTAACTTCTTTTATAAACTTTCCACTGCATTCATTATTATAATTTTAACCTTTTTTATCTTACAGGTATGGTTCCATCAATTCCATAATTGGAGTCAATCCCGTCAACAGATGAACTACAGGGTCCACATAATGTTGAAAATTTTAATACCATTGAGTTTATCGCCAATTTCATCTAGAAACATGAGAAGTATGGAATATCGCATAAACAATTCATTGCAGATTACGAAAGCAGTGCTAAAAAATATCTTCGGAATAGATTCAACGGATGTTGGCAAAGTGGAGGCGTATGACGAGATAATTATGCAGTTACAAGAGAAGTTCAATCACCATACAACTAACAGAAACGAACAGATTAAAATACTATCTGTACTGCCTAAGTCTTGGTCGGTAAATAAAATCGTAAGAGAGTTTAACGCACCAATGTATATAGTGAGGCAGGTAAAGGATCTTGTTGATGAACAGGGTATTCTTTGTACTACCGAAAAAAGAAGGGACATGGTATTGATGACGACACAAAACAATTAGTAAGAGAATTCTTTGATGATAATGATATCAGCAGACCAATTCCAGGAACAAATGATTTTGTTTCTGAGGTTCGAAATGGCAAAAAACAACAAGTTCAAAAACGACTTTTGATGATGTCGCTCAAAGAGGCTTATATGATTTTTGTAGATATGTACAAAACTGTGAATATTGGTTTCACAGTATTTACACAGTTGCGACCAAAGCATTGTATTTTGCTTGACTCTACTGGTATACATAATGTATGCATATGTACAATTCATGAAAATGTAAATTTAATGTTCAACGGTATAAGAATTAAGTCACAAGATGAAATAATACAAAAAATGCTTTGCTATATTTCCACCAGAACAGATGAATACTTTTTCCGTGCTTGTGAAGCGTACGCAAGGAGTGCGGTGGTATTAGTGTCATGTGCGAATTTTACGCATTTCACTATTGTTGTGGCTACTGGGCCAGACCTTATATAAACGTCATTGTCCCGCTTCCACTCACTGGATTAAGATGGTGCACAAGTGTGCGTGGATTAATCGTCTACACGGTCGTTTGCAAAAACCCATTAATGGGTGAAAAAACACCCATTTTCGCTAGGTTAACCCGATTTACCCATTAATGGGTAAAAGCAGTTTACAAAGCAGATCACAAAATGGGTATTTATTCACCCATTGCAAAGAAGCCAAGTGAAAAAATTCCCCATTTTCGAAATGTGAAAATCAGATAGATAATGTAGCAGTTTGGTAAATTGTAAATTCATGGTTTTCATGGTACTTAATCAATAAATGCAGTAAATAAAATATAAAATACTTTTACTTGTTTTTATTCATGTCTTTTCTGGTATACTTATGAAAGCGACGAATCCATCTATAAATCCAATAAATCCTCCAATCGAGCTTCCATATTCACGTTATTTGGCTGTATACATGAATAACTGTGCCGGTTGAGGTTCCAAAATGTTGATAGTAAGGATCCACATTTTTTTGCAAATAAACGGAACAGCATTCTTCCGGCTTGTATTGAGGTTATGTCCAAATTTGATGTGCTGATTCAAATCACCCAAAGAATTTTATTCCTTTTATAATATTTAAAAATAAATCAGGGTTCCGTATAAATAACAATTACAATAAATATCTTTTTTTTTTTGGTTTTGGGGGGAAAAATTTGTGTTATTTTTTTTTTTTGTTCCTCCTTTTTTGTTTTTTCTTTTTTCCCCAAATAATATTTTTTTTTTGTTGGGGGTTTGCTTTAACCCCCCCCCCCCCACAAATTAATGGATGGGAAAGGATGGTTGGTGGAAAATGGGGGGGGTGGGTGGGGGGGCGTGGGGGGGGGTGAAAGTCACAATAGGGGGGGGGGGGGGTGCGACTGAAGATCGTATATATTATATTGTATATTTTCTTTTCTTTTTTATTTTTAATTTTATTGGGTTTGTTGTTTTTTTGTACAAGGATGGGAGGTTGCCTTCAATTTTTTTTACTGTTCATATAGACGAAATGTTGACTTTAGCAGGACTGACTATTCTCGGCAACCAGTTTAGGAAGCCTTTATCCTGTGTATTCTTCCATGACTATTTTTGTGCATATTTATTATTTAGCTTTTAACATATTTAACATCTTCAGATACAAAGCGAGCCTGAATGTCATGGCCTTTTTCTCAACACTTCTAATGAAGCGTCAATTCTCCATTCTCATTAAGTTATACTCTATTTATTATTGCAAACCCATAAATTTAAGTCACTTTTAGGAGTAATCAACCGGAAAAACTTTCGTACAATATATTTAGGTAGCGGGCGGTGGCAATCGACAACGGACAAACTAATCACCAACTTAGTTTCTTAAATATATTAATATGAAAATTGCAAACATCGCTTGCTGAGCGTATCCTAAAGCTTACCCTTCTCTACTAACACAATTCCACCTTTCCCGAGGCACTTATGAGGGGTGGTGGAGTTCTCCGCATCTCTCTTAAGTAAGTGTCGGACTAACATTCCTTCCTTATTCCCACTAGTTGCAAGGACAGCTCTGGTCTGTTGGAAGGGGACACCTCCTTTATCTAAGAGGTAGGGATTCATCACAAATCACTATCTAACAGCAACAGATAAAGGCGTGTCTCCATCTTAACAACAGTTCAGAGCTTATACCACCTCGGCTATTAGGCGGCCTGGTTTATGCTATGCTATGCTATGGTATTTACAAGTTTTAACCAATTTTCAATATTATTAGCACTTTTAAGACTTTTAAGACTCCTCCCTTTGCTCAATTGGTAATTACGCAGTTATAAAGCCAAACCATATGGGGATGGTGACTGGGTAGGATTTATGGCCTGGTCTAGGTATTTTACGTAAAAGAAATGTTTTCGGCTCCCTTGGTATAGAGAATGAAAAGACTTGCCACAGAACCGTACTAATACTAATATGATACAGGCATTGGAAACTCTCAATTAATTAAAGTGAAAGCACAACATGCCAAAAAAGAAGAAAATTTCATCAATTTGAATTGATTGGATTGTAACCCTCCCTGTTCAGTTTTCCATTTTTATATTGTAAATATTCTTTTCATTACATGCTGGGAAAATTCCAGTCTAAATTCCCACCAATCCACGAATGTGCTCAAACAATGTCAATTTGCCTACTGCTGGGCATTAAATTAATCCAGTTTAGCCTATGCAAAATTTCTTTTTCATCCACGTTCACATCCTGTAATCAGAATATGTTCTAACAAATTCCTCGAATCGCTGACACACATTTGTTACAAGCAGGCTCGATCCACACAATTTTACAATGAAATCACGACTTGCAACGTGCACCAGATGTCAGAATGCATGCAACCGCAAAAAAACGGGTTAATTGCCTTCATAGAATTGGGGTTTTTGTTCAAAGCTCAAGCATCGACGAAACTGTCCATTTAGAGCCACTTGCGTCGTCAGCAAATTGTTTTAACTTTAATTTTTTGTCTGCCTTATTGTCCCATTCATTGCCATCGACAACAAAAACGGAAATCTGCCATGCATCAGCATGAATTAATCAATTTTCGCTCGGCCTGTAGTCCAATATTCGAGTGCGTGTGCGTGGTGATCCGATTTCCGATTTCGCTTCTTCGATGGGTAATACATTTTACATCAACAATTTGCTTGTTTCGAAGCGTGTGGCCCGAGCCAATTAATTCTTCATTGGATATGGTAATTTTAGCGTGTTGGCGGCAGTCAATCGGATAACAGCCAGTAGCAGTGAATTATGCGTGGATTGCGTTACCATCGACACATGATCCTGGTGCTTTTGATTTTTTGTTGAACAGAGCCCAACCCATTAGTATCAATTATCGCCTCTGATCACCGCATAAGTAAGCTCATATTTATTCATCAAGAGTACTTTGAGGATGCTTGATATTTTATTCCTATCAACACCTCTCTCAACATGTTCCGAAAGAGTCTCTTACGGAACGGGGAGTCAGACATATGGAGGCACATTAAATCGTAAAAAGCTGTCGATGAGTTTATGAATACCCTGACTTTTTGGCACCGAACGAATGATAATTTCCATTTTAATGTCCATTTCCGTTCGAGAGTCGTAATATCGCCATCGTTATTATGGTATAGAACTATTTTACGACTTCGCAAATCTCGTAAGGGCAAAGGATGTAAAAGGCGATACTCATCGTTATGGAAATGGAGTGCCGAAGAAAATATGTGTCAATAAAATCAATGCTTCAATTGACAACTTCGCGCTTCGGGAGCAAGCCGAGGTCATTTTTCCTTGGACAGATAAGGAATTTTGTGGCTAGAAGCGAGAAAGAGCAACGTTTTATTACAATCCAATTTCCACCCTCGTCCATCAATGGAGTCGGTTTATTGGTTGTCGAGATGGAACTGACGACGTGGATGATGATGCAACACTGAACATTGGGAGTGTATTGAACACCTCTTCCGGATGGTGCCTTTTATTTGCTTTCCAGTTCCCTACCTGTTGTACACGGTAATAGTTTCTCTTCAGGATGGAAACTATTACCAGTGACAAGGTGGAAAATGTGCAATATCCATAAATTGAATTATTTTGTTCTAGTGCACTACAATACTGTGTAACATTGAGGATTTCATTCAGCAGTAAATAAGTTGTTGAAGGAAATACAGACAGGGTTTGAATTGTACTTCATCTTGAGATAGATGGAAGTGGGGTAGAACTTTTTTTATAATATGTATATAAACTTTTTATTTTCATAGCTTGGACGATTTTGACGTAGGACGACGTCTTTGTTTTCTTTACTGGGGTACAATAAAAAAACATCTAAATGAGACCATCACGAAAAGTGGTCAGGTTTTAAGCCGCTGTCGTTTCTCTGAAGATATCCTCAATTTCTGCACTAATCAATCGGAAATATTTCTAAGCATCGATTCCAATAGAGAACATTATTGAAGGCCACATGCTATTGAAAAATTCATAAATTTTAAGCCTTGTCTTAAAAATCAATAGAAAATATAATTTAATTCAAATAACATTGCATTGTACAATCAAAATGTCTTACATTTACAGGGTGTGGCAGAAAATAATGCGAAAATTTATTCTATTTCTTTCAAATCCCATTTTCAACTAATTCAAGCAATGATATCAACATTTTCGAGTGCGGTTATCTTTATAAAGTCCTTTTAAACTAATTTATTCAATGTGTCCTCCATTTTTATTAAAAACATCCTCGAGCCAACGCCGGAAGCCAGAGCATGCCTTTCGGACGTAGTACTCCGTAGTAGTTGACTTCAGGGTTTTCACACTACGGTGTGATGTTTTGCAGGCTCGTGCTTCAACATATGCCCAAATCGAATAATCCAACGGATTAAGATCTGGACTGCTAGGGGCACTTGGTCCTTTAATATACCGATATACACTTCGGTATTGATTTTAACTCCAGCATCAATGAAAACAGGCGGCATTTTCAAACCGTTGGACGCCACCAAGCCAAAAAATCATGACACCAGCCGGATGTTTGGTTTGAAATTTGAATTTTCGAAACTTTCTCCATTTTCAGCGGTGAAATGATCCGGTCCATGCGGCTGTTGGCCACAGCATCGATGCTGAAAAGCTTTTCGTCGGAGAACAGGATTATCATTTTTTCCTTCTGCAACAAGGAAAGCAATCTCTTGGAACGAGTCACTCGTAGTTCCTTGACCCGGTCCGTAATCAAGTGGCGTTTCACTCTGGCTCTGGAAGATGCATGCAGGTCTTCTTTGATGATCCTCCGCATGGATTTCTCCGAAATACTGGCTTCCTTTGCAAGTTTTCTTATGAAAGGCACCAGGTTGCGAGCAATTTTTGCACGGACCGATTTGATCACGTTCGGCGTGCGTGCAAAGCGCGGGCGTCCGCTTCCCGGCTTCCGTTGCTTGGGACCATCCTGCAGGGACTTTTTTATGCGGTAAACTGTTGCCAAATGGCACCCTACCACCTTGGCAATCACTTTCGGCTTCTTCTGGGCGAGAAACCAACTGGTGATCACTTCTTTCGCGAACATTTTGACGAATTTGCAATAAAACAAATAGCACTAACTTTGTTAGCTACACGAATTAACCCAATACTCAAGTTTGAACATTTTCGCATTATTTTTTGCCGCACCCTGTAGAGGAGAGCCCATTGCTGTCGGACTTATTTTCCGTGCTACAATGGGTGGTAGTACATACGAACGAATCAGACCATCCTTCTTTCATTCAAGATTGCACTTAGAGAAGGACTCATACGAAATGCTGCTAAGGAAGCTGTTCCAAACCATCCAGCCATGTCCCACTCAGAAATCAAGAACGAAGCACTCCGGATTGCAGATGAACTTGAAGCTTACTTCAAACTGAACGTTAATTGTTCCCAAAGCTGGATGCTGTAGAAGTTCCAATAATGATAACATGGCGAGGAGGTTACTTGCACAACCTCAAAAGTGAGCTGCAATTCTTGCGATACCGTTGTGAATTTCCGTGTGTAAGACAACTCTCTCTATGTTTGCTCATATATGAGTATTTGTCGGAAATGATTAAACGCTTGGTAAATTCTCTTAAAAAATATGAAAAGTGAAAATATATCATAATAATAAATATATTAATATTTCTAGCCACTTACAAAGAACCTCGTCGACGAGCAGGTGGAGAAACAAGTCACAAATGACCCAAGTTCTCTCAATTGCGCTTTGCGGCTGACGATAATTTCACTGATATGATGCGAGAAGCTTTGACTGGGTCTGATCCCGAAACGGCGTATTATGGCCTATATATTTGTGCCACTGCGACCATTGCTCTGATCTATTGTGGTATACCCCTGTTGGTTTTTGCATCCGTTCAGGACGACGAGTTACCATTCATGTTAATTGCCGTTCACCGATTATGCAATCTAGTATGATTCATAGAATAAACTCAACCACCACATTGGGATTTTCCATCCAAATTTCAGAAGGACTAAGAATGGCCTTGTTTAAGTATTGTCTTCTACGTACAAACAATGCTGGGCAGTCACATAGTAAATGTTGAGAGGTCTCTATCTCACAATCACAAAAGCAACAGACATCTGTTAGACTTCTTTTGAACTTTTTCAAATTATATCTCCATGTGCAGTGTCCCGTGAGTAATTCGATAAGTATGCTGCATAATTTTTTATTTAGGTTTAGAATATTTTCTGCGATTCGTTTGTTAGGAGTTATGAACGATTTGGATTGCCTTGGTGTGTCTTTTACATTCCAATTCAACAGAATCATATATTCCTCCCATTTTTTAAATTCCATTTGTATTAAACAATAAGATACCCCACAGTAAGGATCGAGTCCTATAAATTGAGTACTTGAACCATGCCTAGCAAGTAAATCCGCTTTTTCGTTTCCTTCTATTCCACAATGGCCTGGTTCCCAGTTCAAGGGAACCTGGTTTTTGTCTGCGAGTTGTTTCAGCCATTTTTTGAATTCCCAAACCAATTTTGATTAACATGTAAACGATTTTAGAGCATTCAAAGCTGCCTGACTGTCTGAAAGTATGCAATTCCTTGTATTTCTAGAATTTCGCTTCAGGCATATAGATGCACACTCTAAAATGGCATTTATTTCTGCAAGGAAAACAGTGGTCCATTTACCCAATGGAATTGAGATATTAGGCCTGGGCCTGTAATTCCTGCTCCAGTTCTATCATTAATTTTTGAGCCATCAGTATAGAAAATAATCGATCCTGGTGCGATATTTGGTTCTCCTGATTCCCATATCTAGCGGTTAGTTTCAACCACTTTGTATGGTATTTCGATGTTTAGACCTTTTTTCATCCAGTCTTCGTTAATAATTACCAATGGATTGATACGAAAGTCTTTCAATATACTAAGATGCCCAGAGAGATTTCCCCCTAAATGTATATTAGTCCTTCGCAGCCTTAGCTCAGTCATTTCAGCTTCCATTTGCACATATTGATGCAGTGAAAGCATATAAAGAATTGGATCTATGGTTTTTGATGGTGTACTGTACATTACTCCTGTTATGGCCATATTAAACTATGTCCTTAGAATCCAGAGAAAAAAAAATATCTGTCTGTGTGGGGGAGAGAGATACAAAAAAATTTTTTATATATAAAAAAAAAAAAATTTCTTTTTTTTTTAAAAAAAAAAAAAAAAAAAAAATTTTTTTTTTTTTTTTTTTTAAAAATATTTTTTTTTTTTTTTTTTTTTTTTTCTATCTCACCGCTCCCTTTTTTTTTTTTTCTACCTTTATGGGCTTCAATGAAAGGTAGTACGCGGTTTTTGAGGCATTCTTCCTTGTACCGCTTCGAGTCCATCGTCTTATTCGTCACGAACACTTTGGTCTTTGCTCCGCAGCTGCATATCCCTAGTCAAATCATCAGTTTTTTTTTTTGACAAATTTGTCCATAAAAGGAAACTTTAACTTCGCAGGAACATCTCCTCGTGCCATCGCCATGTAGAATTTTTGGCCAAGAAGCTGTCCGAAATCCATTTTCGTCGATAAGCAGGCATCCTTCGTACTTCGTCAAAACCTGCTGGTACAATTTCCGAGCTTTTGGTGACGAAACATTGCTTCAACGTTCTGTTTGGTTGCTTGCTGGCTCAATAAGAACGATATCCTGTTCGCAAACGAATTCTTCGAACGGTACTGTTAGCAGCAGCGTATTTTGTGCGATTTCATTATCTTATAGTCCAGGGTTTGCTCTGACGGTTCTCAACACCTTCCGGTTCAGCTTTCGGTCATATGTTCCACTACGCTTACCTCGAGGCACTCGATTCACACTCTTTGCTCCCTGAAACGTTTGTGCACATCATACACGGTTGATTTGGCGATTTTCACCGTTTTTGCGATTTTTATTGCGGACTACGTTGGATTATCAACGTGGGTGTGCAGAATTTTGTCTCTCCTCTCGGCTTCCATCTGGAATAACTTTTGACTCAGTGCACAAAACACCGTGAATTTATACCACAGAAAGTGGGCGCCTAGGTAAACAAACCGCTGTAAAAGAATTCTTGCAGCGGTCACTTTCCATGCCGCTGCAACACAGTAAGTGATTTCGGATTCTAACTGGACAGAACCTTAGGCCAAGCGTTGTAATTTCTCAAGCTTTTTTGGGCCATTTTTTGTTTTGTTTTGGGCCCCCAAACTAGTGAAGATATTATAATTTTGTTTACCAAAAACGTGTGGGTAATTATTTATTTTTTGGGGTTTGCCCATATTTTTGACAAATGTTTTTTTGCCACCCAAAAGACTTAAACGTAAAACCTATTACATGATTAAGTGTAAATTCCATTTGGGTTTTTTTTAGGTGGTCCTTGATTTTTTGGTTGGTGGATTGGGGGATCATAAAGTTTAATTTTTTATGGAAAGTTTGGTGGGGGGGGGGGGATTAAAATGTTTTGGGTTGGTTTTGTTTTTGAAATATTGGGTTAATGATATGGTCAAACTTTCCCCGAACTATTATGACCACATCATCAGCAAAACCGATTACTTCGAATCCTTTTTCTGCTATTTATTGAGAATATCGTCAACAACAAGCGACCATCATAATGGTGACAGTACCCCTTCTTCAGGACACCCTCTAGTGGTTCTTATTGTTATTGATGATTCTCCCAATTCAGCAGGCACTTCTCTTTTATTCAACATTTTCATAATCAAAGCTCTAATACAAGGATCAAAATTATGTGTTTCCATTGATATGGACTATATGTAGACATTATTTAAAAAAATTTAAGGAATCGGGGCAAAATATTTCCGATATCAACGTCAGCTTAATTTTGCGGCGTGTGGAATCCGTGTTACTCGGAGCTGAAATATTGAATTCTTTCACGATTCATGTATTTTCTTCTTTTTTTTTACTGTGCTATGGAGAATTATGGACGAGGACGGCTTTCCGGGGTAGCTCACAATAAAGGGTGTCTACAGTTAAATTGCATCACTTTCAATGAGCAGTACCATTTCGCCCTTTGGGTTGATTTCAACGAAATTTTGGGTGAAATGACCTCAGCGTTTATTGTTTACACTGCGTGAGTTTCATTGTGAAATGTGTCGTAGTTTCGAAAATGGAGTCGAAGGAACAGCAAGTGCGCGAGAACATTTTGCACACGCACCTCGACAACCCACTTCTGGCGCACCGAGCCATCGGAAAGATGTTGAAAATTCACCAGTCCACAATGTCTCGTGTCATAAAACGTTTCGGGGAACGTTAAATTGTCGATCGGAAGAAGGTGAGTGGTAGAAAAAGTGGTCCGTACTGTGTGAAGGATCACAAACGAGTGGTTGCTGCCTTTTAACGCAAACCCAACTGTTCCGTTCGAGATGTCGCGAAAAAACTGCACTTGACCAAAAGTTTTGCGCAGAAAGCCAAAAAACGACCCGGGCTCCGTTCATGCAAAATTGAAACAAACGTAAAAGCGGACTTTAAACATATTTCCGGCAACCAGTATGTGACTGCGAAAGACAAGTTCGATGTTCCAGAGTCTCTCAGGAAACAGCAAGCGTCAAAGTTCGCCAAGAAATTCATGATTTGGCAGGGGATTTGTTCGTGTTGTTTCGTGATAACTTCAACTGTAAATGGTATACTTGACCATAGGCATGAATGAATGCCTGAAAAAACGGCTGCTTCCATTTCTCAAAACACACAACGTTTCTACAATTTTTTGGCCGAACCTAGCGTCTTGTCACTACTTCAAGGATGTTCTGGAGTTATACAAGAATGGTGTCAATTTCGTGCCGAAGGATCTTAATCCCCCAAACTCTCCAGAGTTGCGGTCAATTGAAAAATATTCGACTATAATGAAGCACGAACTTAGTAAGCATCCTAAAGTTGTCACTACAGAACAGAAAATGTTGAAGTCATGGTTGAAAGCGGAAAAAAATATCGGTTTAAGCGTTGTACAAAATCTCATGCGTGGTATTGAGAAGAAGTTTGGGCTTTTGTATTTAGAAAAGAAATACAATGAAATAAAAATACCTCAACCAAGATTAAACATTGTATTTTATTCCCTGGATATTTCATGACAATCGGTTGCGAGACTTGTTTTTGAAGACGAGTTTAAAGTGATGCAATTAAACTGTGGACACCCTTTACTTATATAAGCCACGAAAGCAGGAAGGATACGTAAGGCAGGGCATGATGCAAGAACACCGGGCAACAACCGATGGTTTCGTCTCCAACAGGGCGGGTACCAAAAGACGTGGAACGCAGCGAGCAAGGTAGGCGGATGAGGTGCAGCCAGATCTGGCGAGTGTGGGTCGTCAACGAGGTTGAAGAGAAGCAGAAATGAACCGAGTAGACGAAATTTCGTTGACGAGGTTTTGACATTGTTATGTTGTTACACCAATAAAATGAAATGAATATAAAGGCCATCTAGATATATAAAGTAAGATTATTTATATTTATGTATCGATGCAAACCGACAGTAACTATGATGATGGAGAAACTCACAAAATAAATATTACGATGGTTTTCATGCTTAAAACACTGTTGTGAGCCGGTTTAAACCAACAGTAGGGATGCTGTTGGTAAAACACCCAAGCAACGCATAACTTTCATAATTGGCTACAGCAACTCTATTACGACTTAATTTAGTCATATTCATGTAACTTCAACTCGTTTGAAACAATTGTGCTACTAGACCTCATAAAGTGTGATGGCAGTTTACATTATTGAGAAAATAAGAAAGCACTTGAAAGCCGAAATAAAACGTTCGACTAAAACATTCTTAGCATATGCAGTAAATCAACCCTAAATCTGCATTTCAAATGCTACAAGCATTATATTAACATTATTTCAGCATCTTGAATGCTACCTGTTGTTAAGTTGGATTTCTGGAAATGTTATTTAAATGCTTGTAGCCTGTAATAAGCATTTCGAATCAAAAATAGCATTGATGAAGCATTATCATAGCATTGCAGTAAAGCAGCCATATATTGGGCCAAAAGTAACATTTATATTGCATTTATGGTGACCTAATTGCTTGTTAGGCTGCCGTATACACGCTATGAAGCTGCTTATTGGTTAGGGCAAGTTCATTAACCACGTAGACTCATATTTGAAAATCTTAGACCCCCTCCTCCGTCGTAGACTTTTCTCCATACATTTTTTTTTTTTGAAATTTTGTATGGAACGTAGACTTTGGTCAACAACCTCCACCCCCCCCCCCCCCCCTCCTTAAAAATCTAAGTGATCTATGAATAACCCCTTACCTGGGTACTGTTGGGCCACTCATTAGGTATATATTGTTCAATTCCAAGAACGGTATTCAGTATTCGCAATGGGGGCGACCCCGGCGTAGTGGTTAGCATCCATACCTCTCACGCCAAAGTCACGAGTTCAAATCTCCACCCCGGACAAGTAAGTTACGAAAATATCCAAAAGAGTGTATTTGAGTGACTACGACGGGAGATGAACCAACCCGATGGCTGGTGCTAAAATCTCGATAATCAAGACAAAAAAAAAAAAAAAGTATTCGCAACGCACTCACTCACTTTGCCGAATTGCCGAATTGACATCATTGCCTTGGCTATATAAAATCGTTAGGAAGTGAATAATTCATAAACTTATTTGAATAATAGTGCTGGGTCTATTTTTTAATGTGCACAGACCAAATCCTGTTTTGGAATATTTGGAATAGCACAACAAACAGCCTTATACTAATACTATGTAATGAGCGGTTTAAAAAAAAAAATAAAGACATTTTTGAGAATTTTTGGATATTTTAAACTTCCGTCGCAGGCGCTCAAAAAATTTAAATGAAATCCCTGCACTCACGCCAGCTGAAAATTAAAGGAAGTTTAAAAATCAACAAACCATCTGCATGGATTTGAATTCAAACAAAGCAAGATTCTTAAGATCAAGGCAGCTGCTAAAGATCGTCGTCTATTTCCACCATAAACGGGGTTGCACTGCGATGCATGCAATCAAATGTTGAAGAATCAAATGAGAAGAGTTGTTTTTTTTTTTTTTTTTTTTTTTTTGTTTTTTTTTTTTTTTTCGTTTTTTTTTTTAGTAAGTCCTATAAGAAGTTTAAAACTGAAAATCAGGTGCTCAGAAGATAAAAAACCACAAACTCCATTTTTTCCTACTGTTTCATGAAGCTCTCATTCCGAAGCAACTTCCGGAATATTGTTCAAATCTATGTTTATCCTTGATTGAAATCGATAAACAAAAGTGCAGAAAACCGATTGCCTGCATAAATCTCGACACAATTCTTGCTTCTTCATCCACAACCATTCCATTTTATTGTGTCATGAAAAACAACTCTGAATAAATAATTAGCCGTAGTCGAAATTAATTTCATAAATTTCGACACCCCAACCCATAAATCAAATGGCAACATGTTTGTATATGCCCGAAGTCGATCGGACTATTTAACCAAACATTGAACTCAGTTGCTCACAATGCATGCTAATGGACCGCGTAAATTGCCAAATTTGCGATTAGTGTATTGGCCTCGCAATTCACCTACTGTGTCACCCTTGTTAAATTATCCTCCCCATTGCAAATCGAAAGCTGACAGCCAACCCAAAATTTCCCCCACGCCCTCCCAATGTTAAATCAGTGTCGAACCGCCACAGCTGTGTCGGGAATTTTAACATTAATTATACGGCAACAAAATTAGAATTTCAACATTCTCATCGTCCCGGAAAATGGCAATCCTTCGAGGCTCGCCACGATTAGTGGGACAGCGGTTTTGCCTCGGAATGGGAGCTTACGAGACGAGGACTTCCACATATCCTATAGAGGCAATTGTACATTTAACACTCGTATAGCATTAGCATCATTCATGAACTCTGGGTTTCATGCATATTTAACATATACTCATTTATAATTGCTCGACAAGGCTGGATTTTAGAAATTAAAATTCATTATATGCTCGGCCGGCAGCTGTTAGATCTGAAACAGGGTGATAGGTTAAAGTGCATTTAGCATGCTTCATTAGAGCTGCTGCAAGCTAAATTGAGATTATATTGAATTCGGTTACATTTTGCTGATTCCACACTTGATAATGAATAGTTGAAATATCACTCAACTCACCTTCTGATCGCACCAATCCCACGTAGCAAATAACCAGCACGAATATCGTTCTTCTATTCTTCGCCTCCATATTGTCGTTATTGGTTTCCTATTTTCCAGTAAACTCTAATCAGATTTAATCCTTTTGTCAGAATCACTTTCACTGGCCAAATTCTATTTTCAAACACACCGCATGAGCCCCGAATGGCGAAAGCACTCTTTATCGAGATTATTTTTTCACCTCCACTTTTCGTCACTCTACCACACAAAAGCACCAAAGTTGCACTATCAGCAGTGATCACCACCACGAAAAATCCTTTTTGTCTCAAAACTCACTCATTTTCCACAATTATGTAACACTCTCAGCTTGTTCAGCCCTGATCCCACACTGTCTGTTCTCCTCGCTCCTCAATGTTTCTGCTTTGGCCTCTGTCCTTCGGAATCAATTTACGATAATCCAATAAGCAGTTCCGAAATGGAATCCCATTTAGTTCGCTGTTCGACCGGGAAACCACAATTTGATTCTGCTCTCTTCGATCTCACACTTCACGACACGGGAGATTCCTTCCTGCGTCTAAAATGTTAAAAATTCAATCCAGCTACCAAACCCGCGAATGTGGCACCGAAATCTAAGTCTTTAGTCGTCTATTAGGAGCCACTTCCTGACTGAAAATCACAATTTCCCCACATGATGCTACTGCTGCTACTGCTTTTCGTCCTGCTGGAAGAGGATCGCGTGTTCTGCGAACGATTCTCCGCACGTGATATTTATTCCAGCTCAAGACCATTTATCGTAAAATTGGTCAAGGTTGAGGAATGGAAAGCACGTACCCCCCAGGACGTCGGTTGTTGGGCTCGAAAAGTTTTCTATAAAAGCGGAATCAATGTGCCCACACAGGCGAATCGGCGACTAGCGAATGCTGCTCTTTTAACCTTTTCATGTTTGTTACGATGCATCTAGCTACGAAAGTTGGGGTCGGTCAGTGTTACGAGGGAAAGTTGCCTTGCCTGTAATGGATTTATCGGTTTTCGCAAGCAGGTTTTTTTTGTCGCCTGCCTTCTAAGGAAACAATGGAATTCTGAGGACCGACATAGCAGTTCGCTTCACAAGCACTAAAAAAAAAAAACCAGCATTTTGCTGGTTATCAACATAGTCTTTAGTGATGCACTTCCACAGTTTTTAACTGAAAGCTTTCTCTGCCAAGCAATGCATGAAATTTGTATAATGCGTTTAGAGAAGAATGGGAATCCCAGGATAGTAATGAAATAAAATGTTTCCATCCCATAGGGCCTGTTCATAAACCACGTAGACTCATTTTTGAAAATCTCAGACCCCCCCCCCCCTCCCCCTCTTAGACTTTTCTCCATACATTTTTTTGAAATTTTGTATGCACGTAGACTTTGATCAGAATAGAACCCCCCCCCCCCCCCAAATAGTCCACGTGGTTTATGAATAGCTTCATATGGATCGTGGAGATTTTGAATTTCAGATTCAAACAGTGAAAGTGCTTGAAATGTTCTGACAAAATTGATGAATAATAAGAGTTTCGCGTTTAGATACGAATAGACTAGGCATTTGTTTTGTTGAAGATTTGTTGATTTGAGACTATTTACTAGTTAACTGGTGGTTAGATCACTCTATCCAACTTGTTGTACCGTCATGGTCGATTTTGACTGTCAACAGATGCCAGAATATTTTGACTACATTCAGGTTAATCCATCAGTACAGAATATATCCAAAGATTGTGCTAAACAGCAGAAGTTTTATAGTTTTACTAAATTAGTCAACATGAATTATAATTGAGTATTGCCAAGAAAAATAAGCGTTGAAATACCCAAGTAACACCAGAAACATCTTCTTTGACAAGAATATAAGAAGTTTGTTGTAAAAAAGTCATGAGGATGAAATACCAAACTTGTCTGGTCTTGAAAAAGTTTTGAGGATGTTTTTCCACACATATTCGGTTCAAACGTGGTACCAGAAAAGCAAACACATTTTTGTTCTATTTTTGTTCGATCAACTTAAATCTTACATCTTGAAAACATCGGTGACTGTTTGTCATCTTACCACTACGAACTATCTTTACTCACCTCTGAGTAGCCATACTTTTGACTGATTTGAGTAAAATATACTTCATTTTGGATTCTTTGGAAATAGCGTGTATGCTAGATGTTTGTAAATATGTTGATAGGTTGCATTCAAGATAAATTTTATACATGTTTTTAACATCCTCATGCAATATTGAAATTATTCACAATAGATTGTGAATCCAATACAGTGACGGCTGAAAATATGTTTGAAATACTGGAATAATAAAAATAAAACACTACCAAATGTAAGATTGTGATGCCACTCACTGATTCAAATAGAAGCCAAATTGGGCATAGGGGTTTATTCAAATGTAACATAAAACAACAGTTTGGGAGATTGTTTAGTATGTTTTATAAATTTTTACGCTTAATTTGTAGGGGAGTCTTTTGAGATGTAGCTACGCACAACATGATAGAAAAATTGTATTTATATTTTCATTCATACTGACATTACTCGGTTCAATTTCACAACAAAAAACACAGAAAAGAAAAACCGAACATTTGAAAATCAAATGTGTTACCAATGTTTTTACCCATACTGTAGATTTGTACTGTAGGACTGTAGACATGGAAAATCACCATGTTGGTTTTTGTGAATTCCATAAAGAAATCTCACTAAAATTCAATAATTTATTCAGGGTACCTTCTACGTTTTTTAATCCAATCGATGGCGCATGAAATTTGGGAAAGTAAAGCGGAAAGTTGCACTGCTAACCTTAAGCCGCATATACAATTTTGATACAACTTCCATGCTTAAAGCACTTTTAATTTCCTATTTGAAAAAGTTATAAACAATCATCTTTAACGCGTAAAATACCATTAGCTACGATATCGTTTCGCCATTAAAAAATCTTGTTTATATTTTTTTTACTTTATTCATACCGTGCTTTCTTTGACAAAACATATCATTATGTTATAAGCATGCTGTTGGAAGCATCCATAGAACATAATATTTGTCTTATGGATGTTCTACAAAACATCTGGTATGAACTAAAAGATGTTCAAAAATGCCACATTTATTGCGCTTTTTCGGTTATATGCGTGTATGAAATTAAGTTATTGACGTTAGAAAAAAAACATGAGCTTGGTCTTAAACGTGTATTATTAACATGAATATGACAAGTGGTGTTACTTGGGTAAACATTCAAAAGCTTGAGTCATGAAATATTCGTCCAATAACATATCAAATCTTTTTCATTAGATTGAAAGCAATAGATTTTTTTGCATTATTCGGTAAAGATTCTGGATAATACAGATTGCAGATAGGGTAACGGGATGTAATGTCAGCCTAGCTCCTTCATTCGGCCTATGTATCTAAAATGCCATTAATTCGGCGATAATCAACAAAATTATGTACCTATCAGGATGACCGATTTATTTCAAAGCATTTGAGACATTATTGATCAATTAATAGTGGTTGTTCACTTCCGCGTTATTTTCGATTTCCTCAACTTTTTAGACAACATGACTTTACTGGTTAAGCTGAACAGATTATCTACACGATCTTCGAATGATCCAAATTTGCAAAAATTGAACCTTTAAACCGAAGAATGCAGCCAAGATGTACAGAAAATAGTCACACGTTATAAACTAACAGTTCACAAAGGTAAAATAACAATGATTTAACAAGAAAACCATAGACCCAAAGTTAGGAACATATTTTTTTCCACGTTCCAACTAAAGCCTGTTGTATGGAAAGCGTAGTAAAAATGTTGTTATTGGTAAAATTTACAATAGAAATGTCTGAGTTTCGGTTCAAAGTTTATCATATGGCTCATCTTAACACAAACTAAAGGAAGAAAACCTTTGTAGAGTGAATTATAATGTTTTGATTATCAAATGGTCGCTAAATCATTAGTGAAAATCACTTAAGTGTTTCTTAGCAGTTTTAGTATAGTTTGATTTATGAAATTGTTTGTTGGGTAGAGCGAATACAACTGGAAACGCATTGAATCAGATATTCAGAAAAAAAATCGTACGAAGACAACATTGAATAATAAATCTGTCAAATGGGACGAACTTGCATCCATGAATAAACCCAATTTGGTGCTTAAAGACCAACATTACATCCATATCCCTCGAAAGTTTCTGACTTTATACAATAAGTTGTGTAACTTTTCGTGATGCATACTACCAAATGGCATATTGAACATATCTAAGCAAGTGTATAACTAGTTCAATATCGCTTCCAGCTCAAATATTGTATGAGTTGTAGTAAAAAAGTAATCCATTGTTGCATATTTGGCTGAGTCAAGGGACACATATCCTATTTGGGCAAAAGTACTGATTGGTACAGATTTTTGTGAGTTTACACGGAAATCACTAAATTTTAAATTGGAAAGAACTTACAAATCGTAAATAGTAGGATATGAAAAATCACCTGGTCCTCCCTAAGCTCAGTCGGTAAAGGCGCAACTACAAAGCAACACCATGTTGGAGGAGGCTGGGTTCGATTCCTGGTCTGGTCTAGGAATTTTTCGTTAAGGATCAATTTTTCGTCGTCCTTCTTGGTTTAATTTATTTGCTTGAGTTTGTATTTTGAAATCTGAAGAAATGATTATTCCACAAAAAAAAAGAGTGCTGAAGCAAACGAGTATTAAGACACATCACATTTGACATTTTGTTGTCAAAATCAGCAAGGGGCATGCAAACGGCATTTAAGGTTCGTGGAGGAGTGAAAAATTATTGAATTGCACGAAATTGAGTCGTAATTCCTTACAAACTGAGACAAATATTTTGCACAATGGGGTGGAAAATAACCTACATCGCAATAAAGTAGAAAGCATAAAAACATTACTGAATTGTGTTGTGAACATGTATTGTGCAATGAAATATCCTAACCGAAATCGGATCGAAAGCCCCCTCAGAATTTATTTACATTTCACATGCCAGCCCAGAAACCGAGCAGCATCCGCTAACTGGGCTGTGCACTAAGCCCAGTTAGCGAACGATTACTGTATTACATTACTAATTTCATCCAAATATTCGCCAAAATCGAACCTGGATAGAGAATTGGTTAGTGGCCCTTACAATGCGGAAATTGTGTTTGGAACAGAATGCGATAAAAACACATCGTATGGTTCGGGGTGCTAGTTTTATTGTTAAACAGAACCAATATTATTTGAATTACTTTTAGTAACAGAGGTACTACACGACACATCTGTACATACTGGACAACCACAAACTAAAAGGCGAAGAACTTCTAAAGAAAAAGTACAGACATTCCTACACTCAGGGAACTATCCGTACGATTTTCGATCGGAATTATGAACCACAAAGCAAGGGTCCAAGACTCATTCCATACGACATCGTATGAAATGATTACTGTTGCATTAATCGAGAAAAACATGCCTCATATACACTTTCAATCGACATCACTTATCAAGCGTGGGGTTGTGGCTTGCCTCTGGATCCCGAAGTGCATGGTTCGAATCCCGATTGCAATTTTTTTCTCTGTGAGGAACATTTTCATACGAACGTCCTATAAACTTCTTTCCATTCGAGAAACTTGAGGCAAATTTCCAAACGATATTCGAATGAATTCCTCTCGATTTGTTCGCTCAGTGTAGTTGAAAGGATCCGCGAACCAAAGTATCGATGCTTTGAGAAGTACAAAAAGACAAGTTGTATTCCTGGTGCAAAGTGTGCCTCGACAACCAAATATAAAATGAGAAGAAAGAAAAGTAATTTCCATTTAATTCCAACATTTATTGCTTATCTCGACAGATACACGTATTTTGTCTACAATAAGCAGACCTCATCAGTGTTTTGTACTAATACTCAACTAGTACACAACACTGAAGAAGTCTGCACATTGTAGACGAAATACGCGTATCTGTCAAGATAAGTAATTAAAGTAGTTGGAATTAACTGGATAAATTGCTAATCTTTCTTCTCATTTTCTAGTTTCAGGTGTTCCACTGAAAAGCTCGTACTCACCAGGATTAAAATCCGTGTCTGAGCACGAACATGTGCAGAATTGGTAGATAAATGCTGCGAGCTTTGAGTGAATTGATGATGCATTAATGTTTTCGGCCCTCCGATTTTTTTTTTCAGCGTTCTAATAATTCCTCACTCTTCGGCAGCTGTCGCAAGAATATTTTCAAAGAACAACAATAACTAAACCAATATTCGGAATCGACTTGGAGAAGATACTATGAATGCTATAGCCGCTATATTCCGGTAAATGTTTTATAGAAAATCTGTAAATACAGATAACTGTAAAATTGCCGAACATTTAGCTGTTGAGAATTCAGCAAAATTTTACAGATTTCTGTAAAAAAATCTATGTGTGTATATTGAGATACCCAAGGATCTTATAAAACAGGGAGGCGGTAGTTCAAATTTAGTTTTGAATGATAAAATGCAGATAAAATTGCCAAAGACCATGTATAAAGATCATCGTACATATGAGTAGTTAGCATTATTATTTATGTATAAAAATGCTTGGTTTTGAATTAACCGTTCAGTTATAATATTTTTGAATGGTACAGATGTTTTCAAAAATTGGAACAGATGGAAAATTTCGGGTTCCAGTCAAGGAGGTATCCTTCCCCCTTGCTTATCCTGCATTGGGGTAGCTTAGGAAAAGATTGAGTGCTTGATCGGGTACTGCCTTTCAAAATAGCCCTCCGCTCAATTTCAACTGCTTCTATTCAATTTTCACAGCCTACCGTACTCTAACGGAACTATCAATACTTTCTCTTCATATTTTTGATTCTAGCAGAAATTGCTGTCCACTCCAAGGGTCTCATGTTGATTAGAAGTTATCCCTATTTCAAAAACACTTACCGTCATTATTGAAACATCCCTTTTTATAACTGAAATGTTTAGCTTAAAATCTGGGTTTAAATTGAGAGAATTTACTATACTTTGATGATTGCTCGATTGCGTATCAGTTTATGCTTCAACATCATCATACCAGCAGTTGTACGGATCGTACAAGGAATGAACTACAACAATATTGACTTTTTCATCATGCTTGCATAACTAAATTAGGTTCTTGAATGTATCCGTGGTAAAAATAAATGGGACATAAATAAATTATTTGAAAGTTATAAGTCTTAACAAAAGAACAGAAATTAATTCATTCCATGTCCAAGACGACAAGAAAAAAACATACTAGATTAGAATTTGATATTTTATAATAAGGTTGTTCCTTGAAGTACGGATGACTTAAGTCAACACAATTGTGTTACAACAGGGTGAGGACATATTATCCTCGTATTTTCTATCAGTGTATAGTTCAGATTTGACAGATGCTAAAATGAGCACACCTATGGAATATTTAACCTTGGTTCATTACAAACAAAAGTGAAAGTTTCATTTGAATTCGTCAACGCGGAGTGGAAAGAAAGAAAGGGTATAAAAAGATTAGTTGTGTCACAGATGTAGCCAACTCCATTACGACGTGCGGTGATTGCGCTGTATAAGCAAGGAAACTCTCCTGTGTTTATATCTAGGACATTCAAAATGCCAAAACAAACAATTCGAGATACTATAAAACGATACAATGAGCTCGGAAATTTGGTGGATGGTTCAGGAAGTGGCAGAAAAAGAACTGCAAGGAGTCCTCGAGGTATACTACGTCATAGGGTTATAGACGGTCAATCCGACAAATGGCGAAATAATTGAAAATCGACCCCAAATTAGTACGAACTATTCTTCATGGACGTTTAAGATTTCCGTTCTTATAAATTTCCAAAGAACAACTACCTGAATTGCAGGATGAAAGACAATCGATACCGGAAAGCAAAGCTTTTGTTGCTAGAGTTCGGTAATGGACGTTATCGTTCAATTGTATTCACTGATGTGAAAATTTTCACATACCACACCCACCAAAACAATCGCCAGCTTTTGCCGAAGGGTTTCTCTAACCGTATGAATATAGTCAGATCACACCATCCAGCTTCGGTGATGGTTTCGGCGGGAATTACCAGAAGCTTCTAACGGTCACTGAAGCACTATAGGCACGTGCACATTTTGGTAAAACCAAATGGACGTTTAAACTAAATTGGGCAACATGACATGGAGAAATAAGGACGGTGAATCTCTGTAACAGGCTTTCCCGAGTTATTTGACTAAAGATGAATGGCCTTCCAACTCTCCTGACCTATCTCCTGTTCCATTCTTGAGTCCAGAGCCGGTACTAAGCCTAATACATCGTTGAATCATTTAAAATGCCAATCTAACCACAGCCTGGGATGCTATATCTATGGAGGAACTAACGTCCATTGCCGATGATTTTCCTCAGCGATTGAAGGCGTGTAGCGTAGCCAGGGGAGGACATTTTGAGACATCAGTGTAAATATTACTATCTATGTTAGTGTATCTACATTTTCCATAAAAACATTATTATTCAATATACGATTAATAAAGTTAAGACTAAAAAAGGTGAACGCGGATAATATCTCCTCACCCTGTACATTGATTAAAAATAGGGTATGTGTCCCATAAACCAGCCTCATATGCTAAGGCCGATTACGATTTTTATAGTAACTTATCAAATAATTGATCTACAAACTACATTCAACTGGTTACACGCTTGTTAAGTAAATCTTAATAAGATGTTCGTTATTATGCATCAACAAAATGTTGATAAACTTTCTTTTTTTAGGGCAAAAAAAACATTCGAGGGGTATGAATGAATTGTCGGTAAATAGGCGCCATTGGGTCTATTCGTGGATGCAACTTCATCTCATCCTTCAAATTTTGCATAAGGAACAATTTTCGTACGGTTTTCTTCTATTATTTAAAGACACTTCATTGTTAGCAATGTTCCCTTCACTGAACTCAAAATTTCACTCATCATATTTCAAGAAAAAAAAAATTACTTTAGAAGACTGAAATGATTTTTGCTTGTATTCTTTCGACCCCATAACATTCAAAACATTATAATTCAAATAATACAGCCACATACTCATGAGCCCCCATTGCATATTTACTAATGCCAATATTTAACTATTTAAATAACATAATAAGCCATAATTGGGAACACATTAAAAAAATTATCCGTAAAATTGGGCCAACGGTTTTCTTGCTTTAAAACTTCATTAGAAGAGGCTTACACTAAACGAAAAAATAAACCTTTCATTCAAAGATTGGCCTCTGATTTCGAGGAAGGCCAACCCTAATAAAAATCACATTGAAAATACGGCAGAATCTGTTGTCAAACTGCAGTGAAATGATTATGTTGTTTTCAACCATAAGAAAACATTTAAACTTATTTTTCCACCACTTTTCCACCATAGAATCTACTGTGAATGATTTTTTTACAATAGAAATGCACGGTTTTTATGCATCGTAACAATAAAAAAAAATCATTTTTTCTCGAATAATTTCAAACGAAAACCATTCATTGCTTTTTAACTATCAGAATGTCATTTTAATGAAATTATACATGAACATTACGGTTTATTGTCCAAATCCACTTCCCTTTTTTAAAACAAAAGCACTTCTACGAGCATATGAGTATGATGATTGTTATTGATCGATACTGAAGAACTATGTAAGTCGCAGATGAAATAGGTCTATCTGTCAAAAGATGACCTTTTCCAAGTGGAATTTTATGGAATTTGCTAATGTTTACTAGTGAGATTTTGCAAAAAAGTGATTCAGTTTTTTATTTTCTATATATTTTTTAAGTTATCAAGTGAAGTGTTAATTTGAGCTATCCTAATTTTCCAATAACAGAACGGCAGCAGGGTAAATGCACCCTTCTTTTTGGGGAAATGCTCCTTAAACTTTGGAAAAATGCTCCTTAGATGCGTTTGCCCGGTATAATGCAATCGGAGGTATTTACCTTCTGGTTAGCGCTTGCCGGTTGTTTTGACGGGTCTTAAGTTTCTTCAAGATTGTATAGCGGAGCTTCGCTCCGCAATCTTTGAGGTAGTTTTGACGGGTTTAAATTTCATTTTGACGAGTCTTGATTTCATTTCGACGAGTCTTAATTTCGTTTTGACGGGTCTTAATTTCGTTTTGACGACTCTTAAATTCAGAAACTTAAAACCCGTCAAAACTATACAATCTTGAAGAAACTGAAGACCCGTCAAAACACCCGGCAAGCGCTAACCAAAAGGTTAATACCTCCGATTGCATTATACCGGGCAAACGCATCTAAGGAGCATGTTTCCATAGTTTAAGGAGCATTTCCCCAAAAAGAAGGGTGCATTTACCCTTTGCCATAACAGAACCAATTATAATTTGAAGGTAATTTTTTATTCAGGAAGATTCAGGAAATTGAAGCACAAAGTTATCGTACCGCACAGTTACCCTACTAATTCAAAATTTTGATGTTTGAATTAGCGATGAACAACAATGGTTTTGGGAGCTTCTGTATTATCGAGGCACATCCAATTATTCTGAAACTCCTAGAGCATGGACGTGAAATTATTATAGCATAGCATAGCATAGGACATTTGCACAAAGCGTGGGGGAGTCACCGAGATAAGCCTACCCGACCAAAAGGAAACAACAAAATTATTTCAAGTTTTGTTATTCAGTTACGCTGTTTTTATTAAAGAAGTTGTTGGAATTTAGATCGCGGATGTAGTTAAAATAACATAAATTGTAACAAAAAGTCCTCAGGAGGTAACAAAATTATAGCAAACTATGAAATAAATGTAACATAAACAAAACCGACTTTGTAAAAGTTTTGTTACGATGTAGCAAAATCATATCAGCTGGTGTTAGAATTAATTTATTTCTTTACGCAGATTGTGTCTCATGGGGCATTATATCTTAATGTGTTATAAGTATGTTGTACAATTATCCAGATGAAAATGTCTTTTACAAATTTATATGATAATCAGTTAGTTGTAACAAGGTTTGTTAAAATTTTGTTATTTTTATGTTATACCCTTCTGGTCGGGAATCCACTTCGACTCAACATTTCGCCAAAAGTGTAAAGTGTCCTAAACCCGCTTCTCTCTGCGCACCTGGCCACGAGCATGGACGTGAATTTATTATATCTATTAAATCTAAGACCCATCATTTTTGCTTGATTTATATTTAAAATGCACACAACATGAAAATGAAGTGTTAAGTGTAAGAATAGGTCCAATGCGATGATTATAAATAGAGCGTCAATTATCTGTGTTTTTTATTAAATATTGTAAAGGTTTCAGTCTAAGGGTGTCAGATTTTGATGAACTCTGCCACACATAACATTTATTTTACTATGAATATTAGTGTTGCCAGTTTTTATTTTTGGAAAACCATAATTGAAATTTAAAAAATTATTATTTAAGAAGAGTTATTAGGAAAATTGGTCATAAATACGACAACCTGTGTTCCTTATCATGGAGAATTTTGAAAAGAATATTTCCTTGTTCACTTATTTTTAAGCTTACATTATTGAAATTTTCGTGATGCCGTTTATACGGATTGATTCCCAAAAGTCATCACAAATTTTCATACGCATGCCTCAAAACCAATTGCTTGCTTATTTTAATGTGGGTAGATTTTCAGATTCATACAGCTGTACTTCGATTATATGTGCCAAGCACAAAGCTGCTCCAATGACTATGACTCGCAAAAGGCAAATCAATTCATCAAACATTGATTATAATAATTATCAATACATAGAGAAATGCTTTTTCTGTCTGATACTGTTGTTGATTTTCACAATTGGTTTGTTATTTTTGAAAAAAAAAAAAAGCAAATGTCCTGAATACATTATGTTTTACGACGCTCCGATTTTCCGGTAAAACTGATAAACCTCTTTTTTCGATTATTCTTTGTTCATATATACACTGATAGGCAAAATAAAGTGCCCACCTCATCATCTTTTGTATTTCTCTCATTTATTTGGTTCATATTAAAGTAAAAGACACACTGTAGTCTCTATTAATATATTATTTTTTATATTCTTTTCAAGTTTCAGTTATGGCATAATATAGAAAAAAGAGTTCGACTTAAGGAACTAAAAAATCAATTTGTATTGAAAAAAAACAGTGACGAAAAAAAGTACCCACTTAAAAAATCGATATGTTCTCGATAAGTGTCCGTCAAAAGACCCCTCGATTGTTTATGTTTTGATATTTTGACGTGTTTTGAAGCAAACGGCTTGACCTGGTGCATTTGTACACGTGATCGCGTTTGATTCAGCTGAAAAAAAGGAGAATGTAGTGATTTCGAAAGCACTTCCCTTGTGTATCCAAAAATTGATGGTTCGTGATATGCAAAACGGTGAATCGCACCGGTTTGCCGTCACTAGGAGGTACAATATCGGCAGGGCAGCGGTTGGGAAAATTCTTTTGAAACTAAAAACGTTCGGATCAGTGCTGGATCGGCAGAGATAGGAAGCGCAAAACGGATGAAAAACCCGAAGGTAACTGTCCACAAGATCCAGGAAACCCATCAGCTAGCAGTTTCCGGTTGAGTTGTTCGTCGCCGTCTCGTAGCACAGGGGTTGAATAGCAAAGTTGCCCGGAAGCACCCTTTTATTAGCAAGAAAAACAAAGCCAAACAGCTTAAGTTTGCTAAAGAGCCTGCTGATAAGTCCCTAGGGTTCTGCTAAATGGTTCTCTGGATGGAGGAATAAAAATGTTTGATCGAAAACAGCGGGTTCGTGTGTGGTACAGATCTGGTAAGAAACTTCAAAAGTGCCACATACAAGTCACGGCATGAAGAAGGAAATATGATGGTCTGGGGGTGTTTTTTCGTGAGGTAGAGTAGAAGCCTCGTGAAAATCGACGGAATAATGACGGCAGATTCCTACATCAACACCCTGCGGGAAAATCTGGAAATTTCACTGACCCAAACGAGCCTTGAAAAGAAGTTTGTATTTCACCAGGACATCGACCCGAAGCATACTGCCAAGTAGACCAAGTCTTGTCTTCCGGTCTTGTCGGATCAAATCACTGAAATGGCCTCCACAAAGCCCGCACATCAACCCCATCGAGAATTTGTGGGCGATTCTCGAGGCCAACGTTGACATACGTTATGGGTGATAATGTTTGAACCATCGTACAAATAAGGTTCCCGTTTCACCTGTGCATACAATGGGGGTGTGAAAGTAGTTCGCCCCCCGCGGTGCACCCTTGAAACGTTAAACTCCCCTTAATGGCGAAACTAACTACAACAGAGGAAACGCCATACGGCGCGGGATCCGGCAGGAAGCCGTAAGCGGCGTGACATGAAAAACAGAGACGACCCTGGGATAGCCAAGGCCCCGGACGTTCCAACCCCGCTCCTGGTCCTGGCTTTCTAGATCGGATGAAGGACCATATGACGCGATGCTCGGCAGGTACCTTAAGTGGTTGGGCAGGGAAATCGCGGACGATCTGCCGCGGACGTCCCGAACTTTGCTTGGATCAAGGAGCATCTCGATCGAATCAGCGTCAGGTCAGCGAAGCTAACTACTAAAGACCTACGTAGTTAGACATAGTGGGTGCGCGAAACACACTAGGCCCCTTCCTGAAGTGGTTACGGGGAGGGCCGGTGCTCGAGGCACGTGTGGGTTTTTAGTGGGTCGCGGAGTTGGCGCCCTCATCCCCACACCATGAGTTGTTCAGGAAAAAAAAATACAATGCCTTTGTTTTCTTTGCATGCACGTTAGCTGTAATTTATATCATAGTATGCTGCGGGTAAAAGAAGCCCATTTTCTTAGTTTGACATTTGCACCATGACGAAGTGGCAGCGTATTCGTGATTTGTCCCACGAACAAATGTCGCCGTTGGAGTGTCCCGGTGGAACATCAAAAAGGTCTTAGACCGAAAAAAGAAAGGACAACTATCCGCGAAATTGGCCACAGGTCATCCGAAGTCAGCTCGGATTTTGAAAGTTATCGCTGCCAATAAACGGAGGATTCGGGCGAATCCGGTGCGTTCAATGTTGCAAATGACGAATGAACATGGAATCAGAGACTTTACGGCACGGAAGATCGTAAAGGAGGATTACGGGGCGAATTCAAGAACTCGGAAAAAAAACTCACATGAAAAAAACTCAAGCGAAATAATCCGGTAATTCACTTCACCGACGAGAGCATGTTAACTAGCGATCCCGTATCAAATTCCAGAACCGATCGCTGTATTAGTTTTATCCCGGTAAATGACGGCCGACGAGCATAAAAACATGTATCTAATCAAGCATCCTGTTAGCGTTATGGTGTTTGGATTGGTGGCTTCCGATGGCAAAAAAATTAACCCGGTGCTCATTACAGATGGCAACATAGTAAACACGGAAGTCTAACTCGAGATTTTAAGTAACCAAATGTTGTTTTTCAACAAGATGGGGCTCCCTGCCACACCTCGAACCGCACTCAGAAGTGGTTGCAGGAACATCTGCCGTTCTGGGCAATGGGTATGTTGCCGCCATCCAATCCCGATCTTTATCCGCTGGATTACTCAGTATGGCGCGTCATGAAGGAAAAGGCCTGTTCTAAACACCTCCCGAGTACAGCAAGCCTCAGACAAACATTGACCCGTACACCTGAAGAGGAATGGATCCAGGCAACATTATTAGGACCTTCCGTGCGTTCCGAAAGCGCGTGGAGGCCGCAATTGCAGCAAGTGGAAACTTGATCAATGATTAAGATAGATTAGAACTCTCAAAAACATCTCGCTTTTAAATAAATTAAAAAACTCGAAATCGAAATTTGAGATTTTTTTTTTAATTTGACATTTTTCAGCGGTTCAAACATTATCACGCATACAGTAACGAGTGTTACCAATAAAAATAACTATTTAGGGACCCTGGAACGCCCTAGGAAGAGTAAGATCCACAACACCTAAAGAACAAGGTGAAGTGCATGTCGAAGCGCCTGAAGCAGGTCCTGAAGGCCAAAGGAGGACACATTATTTATTAAAATGCTTTTCTTTTACTTAATTTATATTTGCTGGTGCCAAACTAAAGAGGGGACTTTTGCCATTCTTTACCCTTTTTTTAATACAAATTGAATTGTATCTTTTTTTTCAGTATTTTGCAAGTGAAACTTTTAAAAAATATATTAAAAACAAGATATCAAAGAAGACCACAGCGTGTTTACTTTTATTTGAAACCAAAAAAGTGAGAGTAGTTAACAATATGATAAGGTGGGCACTTTATTTTGCCTTTTACTGTATACTTAGTTTAAGAAGCAAGAAATGTTCGGTATTCTTCAATCGATACAAATGAAAACGACAAATTCATTGCGTTCTCCGTGGATCACATTGACACAGAAAGTGATCGAGGAAATTAATGAATGGTTATTTCAAGATGATTTCCAGACATTACTTCAAGAACCGTTCAACGGAAATGCGTTTCGTGGTTCATTATTTGCGGTATATTAGAACTTGGAACGTTCAAGCATCCGTGAAATAAATAATCTAAAAAAGTATAAAAATTTAATATCTATGTCTTTCTTTCTCTATTTTCAAAGCCATAAAGTTTAATACAGAAATGTTTATTTTAGGATGAGTCAAAACTATTATCAAATACGAAGATGTCTTTTCAACCTTGATATTTCTAAAAACGCTATTTTTAGAAATATGTTGTCCCTAGCACTGCAGCTAATTAAATTTCTGCAACACAAGCTGTCATTCAAATAAAGTATATTCTTCGAAAACTATATGATTAGAAAGCCGAATCTTCCTTATTCAAGAAATTGCGTACTCTTTTTTTATTTATTTATTGTTACTAGTAAAACTGACATCTTCAAAAAATGCATTAAAATCTTATGCGGACGAATAATTTGATTTCAATTGCGATAAATGATAATTACGAAAAATAAACATTCCAAAAAGAGTCCCTTTCCGATACATGTCAAGTTAAATTTTCAAAAAAAAAAACTTGGAGAAGAATTTATTAGTGTTCTTTTAAAATCTCAATAAAGCAATATAGAATTTGTTGAGTTTATAAGGAAATGTATTAAGGCTTTTAAACGGTTCAGAGTTCAATAATGTCCGTCAGAATGGTCGAATTGATTTGGATCTTCAAAGCCACAAAGCCGAAAAATAATGGACCGTTGATAATTTAAGCTTCCTTCAATGCAGCAATGTCAAAATGTACAAATCCCAGTTATTTGTTGCTTTTTTCATGATATTTGTACTACTAAAATCGCAAGATGATAATGTATGACATTGATTTCTGGAGCGTTTCACTTCCAAAGATGGAAATTTACAACTTACAATGTGTCTCACAATAGGTGTCACATTTTTTCAATCTTGGTTTATTTCAGCTGGGTAGATTTAACAGCGAAATTGATTACACCCGTTTCGAGTGTATTTTTTGACAGCTTGTCGCTGAAGATAAATAAGTGATTCCGTTTGTTTATATTTATCAGCTAGCTTGGAAGCCATACGGGAGCAAGTTTTAAAATTACATTTGCAAAAGCTTAGACCATGTCAAATATTCAATAGCCTTAAGCAGTTTGGAGTGGGTATGTGTTTTTTTTTTCGTACCTTGAAACGGTTCAAGGAAACTGGAAATGTCCATACGCAACACAAAGGAGGTGCCAGACGAACTGCCAGAAGGAAGAAAAAGATCAAATGTGTGAGGGAGCGAATAAGACGTAATCCGGTCGTATCTGGCCGTAAATTGTGCAAACAATTTCAAATGTCCCCTACTTCAATGAACAGGCTCCTCAGACATGAATCTGGAATGAGTTGACGGAGCAAGCCAGGGTCCAAAGATGCAGAAATGTGTTGATTCGGCACGGTGACTGCGAGATTTTATTTTCGGATGAAAAGCTCTTCCTTCTTCAGGACAGTCATAATCAACAAAATGATCGTGTGTATGGCAAAAGTCTTGCCAATAATCCAAGAGATAAACTAGCTGTAGAACGCTATCAGAATATATCGAAAATCATGGTATGGGGCGCAGTTTCACGAAAAGGAAAACTTCCTCATCTTTTCATGGAACATAACGAAAAAAACATAACTGAATATTACATCGAGCAGGTTTTGAAGAACCATCTGCCCCCGCATGCTTCAACGCTGTATGGGAATACACCATATTGTTACCAACAGGACTCAGCTCCAGCCCCCAAGGCAAAAAAAAAAGACAAAAGCGTGGTGCGAGGGAAATTTGCCCGATTTCATCACAAGCGAAGAATGACCTGCTTGACTTCTTTGTTTGGGGTTATATGCTTCAACATATAGGCCCTACGAAAGGGCTTACTTTAAATCGATTCAAGAAACATTTGTTTGATATTTGGGACCAAATTCCTCTGAAAATCGTGCGTGCCAGCTGCGATGGGTTTACAAAGCGTTTGCGCAAAATTATCAAGGAAAAGGGCGAGAGATTCAAATTGAATTGATATGGTTTATTTCTATAACATGTATCTTTCAAATGAAAAATAAATGCTATGATTTGGTTGATTTGTTTTTCTGTAATCCCATTTTGTTTTAGTGACTCTTTTTGTGAGACACCCTGTAGAGAGAGATACATTCTTTGAAATAATGAATATAACGATTGATGCCATCCTTGTTGCCCGTAAATACGTTGAGACCTAAATATAAATATAACTGAATTGTTAGCTTAATTTGATGTATCTATTTTGAATCCCAAAATAATAAATACTGCCACACCTAAAATTACGTTCCAAATGCTACATTTACAATAGCTTCTAGAATATATTT
This sequence comes from Aedes koreicus, assembly GCA_024533555.2. Taxonomy (NCBI): domain Eukaryota; kingdom Metazoa; phylum Arthropoda; class Insecta; order Diptera; family Culicidae; genus Aedes; species Aedes koreicus. The sequence goes on from JAHHFK020002818.1 coordinate 148,584, forward strand.
GGTAATCTCAAATCTTAATCCGTAATGCGTTGAAAATTAGCCACTTGTCTTAATACTGGGAGTTGAAAGCCTTCAATTTACGTGATCGTTGTCTTTGGTGTTATAATAACATCCGACATATCTTTAACGCAGTCGGTTCCACGCTTCACGGCAGGTCACAAGTGCAAATTCACTCTCTTCCGTGATAGAATTACGATTACTTTATGCTACACGAAATGCATAACAAATCAAACTTCATAACGTAAAATGACATTGGGTAACACGGGGGGCAAGGGGCCAGGCCCCACCGCAAAAAGAACACAACTGCGCACGCACCACCAATACAAAAAAAAAGATAAATATGCTTGTAGCAATTTTCATTTAAATATATGTATACACTATTATACAAACATTTAATGGAAATAGGAGGGACAATCAGGGCACCCAATTGAAGCACTCTGGATGGGGAGAGTGGGAATGCCAACGCTCCATTGCTAAAAGATTGTGAATAGAGTGCAGGCTCTTCTCCCCGCCCACTGGGGCATCCTCATGATAAATAGCTCGCTCGTATGACCATTTGTTCAATCTTGTTGTTGGAAGGAGATTCTTTATATCCCTGTGGAAACTTATAAGTGATGTTGCCTACCGATCCATTTAACACGTTTTTGGCCATTCATATAGTGGCATGATTAGGATAATCAGTGGTTAATAAAGCTTGATCAAGTCTAACAGAGAGGAGAGCCCATTGCTGACGGACTTAGTCTCCGTATTAAAATGGGTGGTAGTACATATCATACATCATATCATACATAGTGATGCCGCAATGCAGGACTCACCGAAAAAAATATTTTTAATTTTCTAAGAATCAAACCATTAAATATATTGCTTGTAAAAACAGTGTGTTGCCATCTGCATTCACTTAGTAGAGACAGATTTCCAATTATTTTTAAAAACGCTCCTCGATATTTCATTGGAAATTTTATCAAAATTCCCTTCGCATTTCTTCTAACAGTTGTCTTACATTTATTCTAAAGATTTCTTTAAAGGATTTGATTTTCAATCAAAAGGTTCTATTTTTGGTTGGAATAGTTCCTAGTTTACAATGGTGGCGAAATTAATAAATACGTCTTCAGTTTTTCATACAAAATTGTCATTTTTGACATTCACTATGTCAGCACTCAAAAGATGGATTTAGCTAAAATATTGACAGTAGCACAGTCTTCAAAATTAAATCTGATCCCCCATTTTTGAACATTTTAAAAACATATATTTTCTTCTTCAAACTTCATAAGAATGAATGAATAATTTGGCCCAAAAAACCATTCTTGTAGAACTTTTCAATTTTAAATTATTTAAAAACTAAATTTGTGCCAACATCTAACATGGCAAATCTGATGCCTTTGATGCCAACACAGTTCTAAACTGTAGATGCATTTGTTATTTTCGCCTTTACTGTAGTTGTTTTCATTTTTTTGTCATACCTTCAAAAATATTCGAAAAATTTCCGTGAAATTTCGATGCCCTGGAATACTATCAATGTCAATCAAATTCTTAAGTTTAATCTCAATCTACCCATGGATGTTTCTTTCGAACTGCTGTGGAGTTCTCAGTAGGTTTGTAATAAAATAATCCTCAGAATTCTCCTTCAAATTTTTTGAATTCTCTTTAGAAATTTAGTTCGATGCAACTTTTAAATTTTCATTGTATTTTTCATAGAATTCTACTCAAAACAACAATGGTTGATGATTTCGCTCACAGAACTTTCAAAGAGTTATTAAATAAGAAACTTAAATCGAATTCCATCGAATGGTTGCAAAATATCCACATTGCGGAAACTGATAAAAATCTCTGAATTTTGAAATTACTGTTTTTTTTATTCAGTAATATTTTGACTGAAGGTAAATTTAGTAAGTTCAATAAGAGAAGTTCAATTGCTATGTTTAGAGGTGATTGAGTTGTAATTTTGTGTAAAAATTGATTTACAAAATTCCGTACAATCTGGACCTGATGAACAAAATGAAAAATGAAAAATAAAAAGATAGGTAGGTATATCCTAATACATCAGAGATTTGGATTTTTCCAAGAAAACATAGTTCCACGACGTTCCAGGTTTTTCCATTTTTATAGTTCATTTTTATAGTCATATTTGAAAAAAAAAATAATGGCACCCCTACCACCATAACCCAGGTATTTTCAGACCTTTCTGCAAGGCGCAACTTTAAGCTAATAGTTGCATATCAAAACGCTTAATTTGAAAATATCACGAAAACCATAGGGCCGATATTAAATTGACAACATATATACAACACATAATGAAAAGTTTATTTGCACAGGTTTCAATAATTGTAGAAAACTAGGCGAGAAATTAAAAGATCATGACAATACTGCATTGCATAAGGAATGCTTCGAAAATAATTTACTTCTCACGCAATCGTTGTCATCTAGAAATATACACGAAAAGCTTTTAAAAGTAAGCGAAGAGCAAAAGACAGAATAAAGAATACGTTAAGAAGCTATTACTTTGTGTTTAGCACGGCACAGCTTACCACTTAGGGGTCACCGGGAAGACGAACATTCCACAAACCGTGGAAATTTTTTGGAGTTGACTGACCTGTTCGGCAAGTATGATGTCCAATTATTAGCCCAGTTGAACTAAAACACTAACTACTGCAGCCCAAAAATACAAAATGAAATTCTGTGCATTACAGCTGATTGTACAATTGATGAAATTGTAGCAGAAGTACGCTCTTGTGACTTTTTCGCACTTATGGTGGACGAGGTAAGGAGTTTTAAGAAACAGCAGCTATATGTTATAATTCGTTATGCAAAAGGATTGACCATCGTAGAGCGCTTTCTCGGATTCATCGATTACTCAGTGTCCCGCGACGTTGCAGCTTTCGGTCAGGTAATATTGCAGTTCTTAGACAACTATGGTCTCGGTGAGCTGGCCCTAATTGCTCAATCCTCTGGCGGTCTACATACAATGTAGCAGGATGGCAATAGTCCCAATTTTGCAGTTATAGATTCATGGGCTAATATATCTGCAAGTGCTTAATTATTCTGCACACTTGAAGCTCGCACGTTTAAGATTTTATTTAGATGCTCTAATTTAAAACAACAAGACCTGCAAGCCGAAGCGACTGACGTTCGAATTTTTTTGCGCCTCAAAAAGTATAAATATATCTTTGGAAAGTTGATATTACACCCAATCAATATAGGTTGCTCCAGGTGTTAATTTCCATCCCCATAAGCTCAGCTGGATGCGAGCGGAGCTTCTCAGTCATGAGTTGCATAAAAACATGGCTGAGAAGTACCACCCAAAAAACCAAAATGCACGCATATTGAAAGTTGTTTTCTTGATATACCAAATAATGCTCGATAATTAAAGACGCAGTCATGAACGCCTCCTTGTCTCCGTGCAATGCTCGATAATTAAAGACGCAGTCATAAAAGGGAATTTTGGGGTAAAGGAAAAGAAAAGGAATGTTTTCCAATTCATTTTTTCGTAACCGTACGCAGTGTAAATGATATAATATTCATTAATCCGAACATGGTGACAACTTCTAGCATCCTCAAAATATTTTTCTACGCAGGTCAACGACTGGGTTTTGAATTATTTTATTTCATATGTTCACAAACATTTGGAGATGAAGGAACAAATGAATCCTACATGATAAGATTTTTCCACGACAATCCATGACATTTAGTTCCTCTTCTATTTATCAAATTTTATTACCGCATCTTGAATTTTTCGAACGGCAATTTGAACTAGATCCTTGTGATCAAAACTGGCATAAAGAAGCATTAACAGTAGCAGCATCTGGCAAATGTCATTTTGTGTTCCTCAACTTATTTTTACGTCATGTCACGTAAGTTATCATTTCGATGTTTTATGGTCTGGTAAATTTATGAACAAACGCAAATTTCTATCTAACGGACCGCTCCTTTTATGTGCATCCAACTTACTTCGCTATTTCAAATTGATAAATCTCGATTGTTTGTGAATGAACACAAGTAAGCATATAAACTGATGTGATTAAATATTCAATATCTTGTACAGATTCTGAGTTATATCAATTCTGAATTTTGAGGTAATGGCTGCCGAGAATGCTTCAGCGTATGCCCTTAAAAGCTTTTTTCTAAGAGTGTATGGTTAATATTAATAACCCGAAACGGCCTAAAACTCGAATCAAAATTATGAAAATTGAACAATTACTATCCCAATATATTTCCCTTCCTAGATAATAGCAGCAGCAGCACCATGCTGATCATATACAATATCACTTAAAAAAAACATATGTTGGAACTATCCAAAACGTTACAATCAAGATTCAGAATTGCCAATAGAATTAATCTTTTCACTGGGCGGTAATGACAAATTTCACTTATTTTCACCTTATAAACAATCACTTCTCAATTCACTAAGCCACTAGAAACTTCCAACCACTTGGACCCAACCAGGCCAGGCAATCCAATATTTAATTCACTGTGTTACCGTGACGAACGATCCTCAGGCACTGAACGCTCCTGGTAAGCCACTGTCGCCAGATTTAGCCCGCGGAGGCCAATATATAGCCGATGTTTGCTTTATGATAATTGGAACCCACTGCGAAGCAGATATCTTTCAAATATGTACATACATTTTTTTTTCTCCATTCACCATCTCCATGCCACCAACCACCTTCACTTGGCCTATGTAGCCGAGGTGACACAGTCGTTCTCGACTTAGAGAAGTAGAATCTCTTCTTAACTGCCTTGGGTCTAGCTGGATACACGATCGCACAGCGGGATCCATCAGTCCCAAAGGCTAACTGAGAAATTTGTTGTGCAACTGATTTTTCCACGGTCCCAAGGTGTTTTGTTGGTGAATCGAGCGCAAAGAACTGCATTCTGGCTGAGCAGAGCGACGAAGTACAATGAAAAACTTTCATCTGTAAAAAGTACAGGCTTCTTCTGCCCTTACTGGAGACGCCGGACTCAGATGAAGGGGTAGGAAATTTATCAACCGGCAGGAAATACGAACCGTGCCAACATATTTCTCATGGTTTTCTTCTCGTTTGGAAGAAGAGTCATGGAGTCAATGCCAAATTTGTGGAAAAGTTATCACTTACTCTGTTGAAGAGCGGAGTGTTGGTTTTTTTTTGTGTATTTGGCTTGGTTGAAAATAGGACTGAATGAATATGGTTTCACTGAAAAGCTACTTTCTTGCGACGTATATAAAACTAGTACACAACAATGGAGCTCTGTCCGTTTTGCAGTCAACTGATACCTCCACATCTCCATATGCACATTTTTTTCCAGACGGATCGACGAATAAATAATTTGCTGCTTTAATTCTGTGAGAGGCCATCGACAACGTCGTCTAAGCTAGGACTAAATAATGCATCGATTCCGGATTGGCATTAAGATGACTATGCCCATCAGGACTGAATGGAATTGGAGGAGAATGCATAAATCATCCGGTTGAATCCATGAAAATGATGCTTCGGTTCACTCGGAAGCGGATTGAGTGATGACAGAAAATGGGTCATTGACATCCACCAGGGTCACAGGAATGATAATACGTTATACTAATTCGGGACTCGTCTATCAGATTCAGTGGCTGTGCTGTTGTTCGAGAATAGAATTAAATTGGATTTGCGTTGTTTTAAAAGTCAAATTTCGATCTCTACATAGTTGACATAGGCTTACGTCGGACCTTGTAGGCAGAACTAGAATATGAAGCCATGAAAAAAGATGAAACCGAAGTTTATTTTTGCTTTGGTCATCAGCCAAGTAAAATTATAAAATAAAATGAATTTGACAAAATGCTGGATAGTTTAGGTATTGAACCATTTCGAAAAGTCTTCTGTTGATTGATTTTCCATATATAATATAAGTCGTTCGAAAACAACAGGTGCTGGATATTACAATAAAAATTGTAACCGTTGTTAAAATTTCATATCAGTTTTGTTATGCATTTGTAGTTGTCGTTTAAAATTGCGTGGTTTCTAGTAGGTAAATGGGTTAGTAGGAAAATAGATTGTAAGATTAATTGTATTAGCAAGTAGGAAAGTAACTTGAATTTAGGAACACAAATATTGTTTGCTATTAAAGGCTGACTGGAAATAAATTGGTACGCACCTATAATTCGTGATTCAAAAAGTTTAAAAAGTCCATTAATGGTTGTTTAAGCATTGACGTTTTGACGTTTGCACACCTCGTGGATGGAGCTACGATGAGGAATAATTCGTTGAAGATATTGCATGTCACCATGAAATGGAACCAGTCTTCACGCAATAATCTCCACAAATACACTCCTCGATCGCTCACCTGGCCACGCCCATGCAACCGTTGGAGATAGGGAAGATTTGGTATCTACCTTGAAAAGACCCAGGGAACCCACGTAGGCTTCATTCGATATCAAATGAAAAGGGAAAAAAATAGTCGGAGAGAATAGAGAACAGAATGCCCTGTTTGGTGTACAAAACAAAAAAAAATATTTATATGTTTGTTGGGAGCATCGAGTCTAAGAAGGTTAAGTGATGCCCCATTTTTTCTCCAAACGGTTGAGACTTAAGCATTAACTTTAGTCCTTATGGTTATATCGCCATTACTTGCTCTCTGAAAACATATCAGATTTCTCGGACTGCAGAAACAAACATGCATTACCATAACATATTGTCATTTTAGGTTTCTTCTCTATATTTTGGAAATTCGCGCTGTACGAATAATAGAACATTTGATCGATTGAAATTGTGAAACTTGAAGAATTTTCACAAATTTTAGCTAGTTCAAGAAATCACATACATTTAAAGATAGGAGAGGTTCATGGTTTGAGTTCGACACAAACTTTCCATCATAATGAATAACAGTAACTTGTTTATGTTTAAAATCTCTTTTTTAGAAGTTTCTTTAGCTGATTTAGGACAAATAACTTAGAATGAACATAGTGACTGTAAAGAAGGAACTAATGTCAGAGTTTTCCAAATTATTGTTTAAGGATGGCCTCTCAAATAATTTGTAGGGAACGATGAGGAATATAACCACATAAAACTTCAAGCTCAATTAATCAAAATACAAGTTGATAGGTAATAGCTTTCAAAGGTAACCTGGCCATGTTTTAGCAATCCAACCAATAGTCTGCCGTAACAATACATTTTTCAGTCGTTGTTCAAGACACAAATCCTCGTCCTCCAAAAAGAGCTTCAGCATCAGTTTTCGTTTGTATCTAGTTTTGATTGCATTGATCACCGACTGATCAATTGGCTGGCATTCTGCTGTTATGTTTGGCACACTAAGCAGCTGCTGGCACCAAAAATTTAGCAAACAAATAAATGAAAACAAAAAAAAAATAAGTGAAGCGGTCCTCACTCAACATTGACGTTTGTCGATGCCCCCTAATTTGCGAATGCCGTTCGCTAACTGGGTTGCAGTCATCCCCCAATTGGCGAACGGCTACTGTATTGTGATTGTGTGTTGAAAAAAAAATTACTGTAAAAAAATATTTTTACGGTTTTCAAGGTTTGTAGGCAGAGGGCGCTATCTGATTTTGTATATTTTCTTGAAAGATTAGACCTTTTTACATACCATATCATAAAAACAGCGGTGTATCGTCCGTTATTTAAAAAAAACAGGTTCTGGATTTTTCCATACGATTAGACTACCATGCGTCTTCATTGATAAACAGCGGCTGTAAAACCAAAACATGAAAATTTCAAAAATAAGTAGCTCAAAAACAAAAAAAGACACATCCCTGATTTTTTTATCTATCATGTCAAAATGTCTAAGTTTTCAAGCTAAAATATAATAAGCAGTAAGAAAATTCCCTATGCACACCCTGAAATATAATTATTATTTTTTAAGACAAGCTTTTATTTGGTATACAAGTTTAAAAATCGGTTCAGTGTTTCCAAAGATATGAATCTAAAATAATAAAGAATTAAGAAATTATGAAAGAATTAGGAAAGAATTAGGAAAAGTGCGTGTCAAAAGATAACGATAAACATCCTTAGTTTTTTATAAGTTATGTAAAATGGTTCAAAATTTTAGCCATTTGTGATTATGTTTATTTTTTTCTTCAAAGTCAGGATTAAAACGCTTCCGTTTGGTATAGAAATGGAGCTGCGATTCTGTAGTTTTAAGGACACGAATATCTTCCAACACTAAGTATTAAAAAAAATAAACTTTTTGTACCACCTTAACATGCACAGAGACATGGCAAAAAATACGTGTCTAATATTTTTCGTGGTGTCTAAAAACAAACGACACGATAAGCATCTCCCTAAAAAGCTAAATTTTATTAACAACTAAATTACTTAATGAGAAACAATAAAAACCGTTTTTCACCGCTACATATTACCACGAAACATATCCAAAATATCCAAAACAAATTGAGTTTTTTACAGCGTATCATGCTCCAAATCATATACGCATTTAATTTTCTGGTGAATATTGGCACGATAAGAGCCGGAAATTAGAGCGCCTTGGAAATTATGCGAGTTTACAGCAACAAACACAAAATTCAAACAAATATATTCGATAAATTAATTATGAATTTCATGAAAATAAGGTTATCTAAAAAAAATGCAGAAATTGGTCACCGATCTACAGTTCATTTTAAATTTTGTGCATTTATTTTTCCACATTTCAATTATTTCTTATATTTCAATATGGCGATTGAAAAAAAAATCTTAATTCTGCCATGAAGCCAAGTTATCTTCGCAATGACTACTTTAAAACTATTTGGTTATTTGGTGGCTTTCCTCAATGCCAATTTGCCGTATAATACATTTACTGGAAGCAAAATGGTTTTAAAATGCTTTTTCAACTGACCATAGTAACATAATATGAATGAGTCCTAAAACAGCATTTCAAAACTGCATTTTATGAGTTCAATTTGAGAAAACGAGGATTTAAGATCGTTTTAAACAAACTGTGTAGGTTCTCATAAACCTGACTAAAATATGAAACCTATTGGCACCTCTTGGTGTCATAATAAAGCCAAATTGATTTCTAGTGGCTTTGATAAAACCTTAATAAAACGTAATAAAACAGGATGGTTTTGACAATGTTACTTGAGTATAATAGTATTAGGTTTTGAAAGTTAATAACTAAGTCATTTCATGACCGATTTTCAAAATTTTTGCACCAATCGATTGCAAATCTTTTTACTCATCAATTTCTTAATTGAAAACTATTAATTTCAAATAAAAAACTATTGAAATTCTTAAAAATATAAAAATCAATTTTTATCGAACTGACCCTTATAGACATAGAAACTACTTAACCGACTGGCGTGAAAATTTGTATGCAGGGGCTTTCGGGACCAGGCAAGCTTCTTATGATGGTTAAAGACCCCCCCCTATGGAATGGGGGGCACTCATACAAATGAAACACACATTTCGGCATAATTAAAGAACTAATCAAGCAAATGGAACCAAATTTGGCATGTGCAAGTTTTTGAAGGCAAGAAAGGTTTCTATGGCAATTTGAGACCCCTCCCACCTTTAGAAAGGGGGGGCTCCCATACAAATGAAACAGGAACTTCCAATAACTCAAGAACTAATCAAGTAAATGGAACCAAATTTGACATGTGGATGTACTTGAAGGCATGAAATGTTTCTATGATAGATTGAGACCCCTCCCACCTCTAGAAGGGGGAGTGGGCTCCCCCACAAATGAAACAGGAACTTCTGATAAATCGAGAAATAATCAAGTAAATGGAATAAAATTTGACATGTGGAAGTTTTTGAAGACAAGAAATGATTATTTGGTAGTTCGAAACCCCTCCCACTTCCTGAATGGGAAGCTCCCATACAAATGAAAATGGATTTTTTGCGTAACTCGATAACTAACTAAGCAAATGGAACCAAATTTGGTATGTCGAAATTTTTGAAGGCAAAAAATGTTTCTACTGTGGTTCGACCAGGCAGCGGTATTTAATCGCACCACTAGCTTTCGTCACTTCCAAAATCACACCACTAAGCTGCTGTTTCAAACTTTGCCGTCCTTCATTGTGACGAACAACTTTCCTGGTTCGCCTCGAAGAATAAACGCGTTGCATCTTCATACTTCATTCTTCATGAAGATCAACGCATGTGAAGAAGAGCAACAAGACCGAAGAACCCTCGGGTCAATCAAACCACTTTGCTAGTCGCGATGCACAGTAATCGGAAAAGCCTTTTTTCACGGCGAAATTAATAACTCTTTACACACTTAGATTTTGTTACAGAAATCTGTAAAAGTTTACCGAATTCTCAACAGCTGAACGTTCAGTAATCCAATTTAACGGATTTCGGTGAAATTTGACAGTTATCTGTAAAAAAATTACTGGATTTCGGTAAAATTTTACCGAAATCCGTTACATTGGATTACCGAACGTTCAGCTGTTGAGAATTCGGTAAACATTTACAGATTTCTGTAAAAAAAATCTAAGTGTGTAGGGTTACGTATTCGAATCATGGTGTCTTCTACAAAGTTGTACTTTTTTTGTTTTTTTTTTTGGCGTAGAACCACTGCATCCACTGAGTTGAACTTTTGTGGTATACCCCTGTTTACTATTGTAATTCGCATCTTTAAGCTAGATAACCATTTGTCAAGGGGCCAGCCTAAGACGCGTCTCCCAGTCAGGCAAAATTAAGTTTATAAGACCCACCACCTTTCCAGGATTTGCAGTCCAAATTTCTTTGGGTTGCATATAGCCACTGTACAGAAATTTAAGTCTGCTCTTGTACAAAGCATCACAACGGCGAGCAGTTACAGAAACAGAACAGATATCATTCTGAACCTGGCCAATGTTTTTCAAATGATATCTACTCGGGCAATGTCCGGTTACTAGGCCAGTATAGGTACAAAGAACTATCTTATTGAGCTCCAGAAGCTTTTTACTAATTGTAACATTTGGAATTATAAACCTTTTCGACTGAGCACACTTTGTGGTGCCCAACCAATTGGTCATCACCCTTTGCTCTTCCCAAGATTTCGGTTCAATTTTTATGGCACAGTATGATATACCGCAGAATGGTTCTGGGTCAATAAACTGTGCATTTGAACCTTGTTTAGCAATCTTGTCTGCCCTTTAATTACCTTCAATGCCACAGTTTCCTGGAACCCAGAATAAATTTACCGAGTTCTCTTGGCACACCTTTTGCAATGAAAGAATGCATTCCCAGACAACTTTGGATGTGCATTTATAATTACTTAATGCTTTGAGTGCCACTTGGCTGTCTGTAAAAATACAAATATTTGCATATCTATATTTCCTCTTCAGACAAACGTTAACACATTTTATTATCTCCGCTTGGAAAACCGTTGGATAGTTTCCCATCGCCACTGAGATTTCTACCCCAGGGCCGAAGATTCCTGCTCCCGTTTTTGTTCCAATTTTTGAGCCATCTGTGAAGAATTTTATGGAGCCATGACGAACAGTGGGACACCCGACTTCCCAATCTATACGTGACGTTTCACATATTTTGTAAGAGATGTCATGGTTTTCTACAGGTTTCATCCAGTCTCCATTCATATACATCACTGGCCCATTTTGAAAGCTTTGTGAAATGCTCAGGTGACCGACTAAGTCACCAGACATGAAAGTTTTCAGCCGTTTAAGTCTAAGCATACTCTTTTCCGCTTCTAGTTGCACGTATTCGTGCAAAGGCAGCAGATTTAGAATTGCATTCAACCCATTTGATGGAGTGCTGCGCATAGCTCCCGTTATAGCAATGGACACTAGCCGTTGAAGTTTTGTATTTAAGCTTTTTCTGGGCAGTAGCCTCTTTTGTTTTTGGCCAACAAACAAGAGAAGCATACGTTACTTTTGGACGTATCATGGATGTATAAATCCACATTATCATTTTTGGTCTTAGACCCCATTTTCTGCCAAATGTTTTTGAGCATATCCAGAAAGCACTGGTGGCCTTACCGATCACACACTCAAGATGAGCATTCCAGTTTAGTTTGGCATCCAGTATCACTCCTAAGTATTTAACCTGTTCACTAAGGATGAATCTTTAATGCTCCTAGCAGAAACGCTTTTAGACTAAACTTCCTTTTCCTAGTGAAAGGTACAATTACTACTTTTGATGGGTTAATGCTAAGGCCCTCCTTGATACACCAAGACTGGCTAAATTTTAGGGCCCATTGCCATAGGCGTAGCCAAGGGGGGGGGCAGGGGAGGGCCGTTGCCCCCCCCCTAACTTTTGATTTTATTTTTAATTATTTTGTGTTTGTTTCAATTGTTTATTACTTATGTTTAATGTTTGTATTATTCCCGCTTTGCCTCAATGAAAAAGCGCGAAGTTGCATCGATTTTGTGACAAGTTGTAGCAAAAAAGCGCAAAAAGTGGACAACAATGAGATATATTTTTAAATAGGAAAGGCTACGAATTTTAGTACAATTTTTTTCCTGTAATCAAGAACCCAACCTAGCAAACCTAACGTATATAAAAAAATATCTTTAACCTATTATGTTAACTATTAGACAAGCATTTATTGCTTTTTTCCCCCACGAGCCGATAGATGAAAAAAATATGCTCAATTCAACTTCCAGTTCTTGGCAATCAAAAAACTTAATATTTAAACCAATGTTATAGCTTTCGGAAGCCAAAAAATACTATCTTAAGAAACATAATTGATAGCTAGAAAGTGTGTCAACGAAAAATGGTTATGTGGACTATTGATGATATGGGCAAACCGGTCAATGTTATCCCCTTTTACGGTACTGCCCAGGTAACCAATAAGCATTAGTATATGCAGTAAATCAACCCTAAATCTGCATTTCATTCATGCTACAAGCATTATATTAGCATTATATCAGCATCTTGAATGCTATATGTTGTAAAGTTGCATTTCAAATGCTATTTAAACGCTTGTAGTCTGTAATAAGCATTTCGAATGCATAATAGCATTAATGAAGCATTATCATAGCATTGCAGTAAAGCAGCCGTATATTGGGGCCAAAAGTGGCATTTATGTTGCATTTATGGCGACTTAATTGCTTGATTGGTTGCTGTAAATACGCTTTGGACCTGCTTATTGGTTACCTGGGTGTATTCTTACATGCAAGACACGAGCATGATTGACCGCCCAAGATTGCTACTCCGTTGCTGTCAGATCAGCTGTTACTACACAGAGAACTAACAGATGATTTTTAGGATTAGCATACATCCTCAATGTGTAAAAACTGGTGATCCCAAACTAAGGCAATAACCAGCGTCTGCCTCGCCCGCAAGCAGGTCAAATAAGTAAAGGGTAGGAATGTGTGAGACTCGTTTGATTGGAAGCCGAGACAGCCTCTGCCTTTCCACGAGAAATCACTGAGATATTGGATAACAAGATTGGGTGGCAGCAAGGTTCTTTTTAGTAAACGATAAGCTGAATTCAAGCGGCGTTTAGTAAAACATTTAAATATTAGTACCGATTTCTGATTTGAACCTATTTATACTAACAGAAAGATGCTATTGGGATCACTCACCATATGAGATAACTTACAAACATCAGCGTCGAATAACCGCTTGTTCAAACACATTTGAAAAAGTTATTCAGCTTTCTAGAAGATATAGCAGAACAACTTCTCCAAATTTGACTGAACAAATAGCTATTCAGCTTTGATGTTTGCTAGCTTGTGGTTTATTTGCTCCGGAATATGGTGGCACGACGAGCTTCCAACCAATATTATGGATCACAAATAATTGTGATCCCCACCGCCGGGCCTCCCTTCTGTCGAACCACCACATCTCACCAGAAAACATTTTTGTTGTTTTTTTCTGTGCTTACTCGATCACTCGCATCGCCGAATTATAAATAACCGAAACAATACAAAACGCGCCATGCCCGATAGCAAAATAGTGCGTAATAAAGCATCGACACGACCTTTCACTGCCGATGCTCGAAGCAAATTCTTTCTTCGTAAACTTTCAATTTTTACAACTCTATCAATCAAGTAGAAACTTCTTTAGAATAATCTATGTGAATCCAGTGTGCGTAGATGCATTTCGTGCCTTCTGGCAACTTTATGCTCCTACTGATGTACAGGCTCATCGGTTTAGCACCAAGGGAGGTGACTTGGTCCTTTCATTATAGCCAATCGCTGTTTTGTGAAACATTGGACGGATTATTATAATTTGAATCTCAATGATGACATCTTCCAAATTTAGCAGATCGACAGGCAATCGATAAAAACTCACCTGGTACCATAGCAAGATGCTTAGAGGCGGACCAGAAGCTTCGATGAGCTACCTCAAAGTTTTTTTTTCCGTTTCTATGGGAGAAAAACGCTGAAACCCTCGCCGAATTTATGTGCGATGGTTCGGCGCGTATTCAAGAATAAAAGAATGCTTGTAACAAAACGGATCATCGGATAAAATACGTACATAAGCACTTGGTTACTGTTTTGCATGACAATAGCATAAAACAAGAATAAGTTAAATAGGTTCAGGAATTTCCACCAATTAAATAAATTCCACAACAAGTCGAGAACACCCGCATGAACCAAGAAGAAAGCTATTGTAAATGTCATGCTCATTACTTTTCATTCTAAATTTGTTTCGAAAAAGTTGCTCTGCTAGTAAATTTAGAGCACATTGTGTTAATTGCACATTGTTTTTTTTTAATTAGCAGTTTCAAGCAGTTGTTTGATTCATTGTTATTTAATAGTACCATAAATGGGCAATCGAAAGTGTTTTAAAAGTAATTAAGTTAGACATTATTCCAACAAAGAAACAAACGAACGAAACTAAATGAATGATCTTGTAGCCAAAATCGGCCGGATATTGTAAAATATGTACTTTAGGTTAGAGTTGACAAGAATGGTTATCCGCTCTCTCTCTCTTTCTCTCTCTCTCTCTCTCTCTCTCTCTTTAAAAAAAGCTTGCCCTCCCCTACTTACAATCTTGGCTACGCCTATGCCCATTGCATTCTTTCTGAAATGATGTTGTCAAATTTTCCCCTCACTATAATGACTATATCGTCTGCAAAACCTACAACCTAGAAACCTTTTTCCTCTAAGCTTCTTAGAAGATCGTCTACAACTAAGGATCACATTGGTGAGTGGTCTCTCACAGGCAATTGTATTTGGGAGCATTCCGGATGCCCGAGGGCTTGATTTCTGTCGTGTCGATTTTGAAGGATTAATAGAAGCGCTCCGTGAAACTGACTGGCACATCCTAGAAACCACGGAAGACATTGATGTTGCTGTGGAATACTGCACCAACGTGTTGAAGACTTACTTGGTTGATTTTGTGCCACTGCGTAGGCCGTCTCCTAAGCCACCTTGGGGGAATGCACTTTTACGATGGCTTAAACGCCTAAGATCGAAAGCACTACGAACCTACTGTCAGTCTCGTTGCCCTTTCGCCAAGCAGAATTTCGCACGTGCAAGTAATAATTATCGCTCGTATAACCGTTTCCTGTATAAGCGCTACTGTATACGTACTAAGGAAAATCTTCGTCGATAGCCACGACATTTTTGGAACTTTGTTTACACTAAATGGAAGGAGAATGGATATCCCTCTGAGATGTTTCTGGGGTAACGAGGTCGCCACATCCACATCGGAAAAGTGCAATTTATTTGCATCCCACTTCAGACGTGCTCGTTCTGATTCTAGTTCGTCTATACATCAAATTGCAGACGCTTGTAGAGCCACACCTAGTGACGTGTGCTTCCTAAATAGCTTTGAGATCACGACCCATCAAGTAAACGCTGCAATAAATAAATTGAATGACTCTGCATCCAGTCCTGATGGCATGACGTTTGCATTTAAAAAACTGGACAAAAATTTCCTACCCCCGCACTGACCTACCCATGCACTGACCTACCCATGCAGCAACAATCATAGTAACCCATGAGTCAGCAGACAAAATTTGACAGCTCTATCAGTCGAACTCTAACCGTGATGGCAAAAACCGTGAAGCAACGCCGTTCAGAAGTGTGCGTGTTCAAAGAACGGCACCCCGCCGCGTCGAAAACGAACATCGTGCGGCACTTTCTGGACTCCGGATCGCCCGTTCTGGCATCTACAACATCTTGGCACTATTAGACAACAATCAGAGCATCAAAAGAAAGCCCGGTTCCGGACGGCCGACGACCCTGAGCGACAAGAAGCTAAAAAGGATGCTGAAGAGGAAGACCGAGGGAAAATGGCTACATCGTTGCGTGCGCATGGCCGGGAGGTCGGTTCAACCGGCCAAACAGTGAAAAAGTACCTGGCAAACATGAACATACATGTCACGAAGCGGAAGTCGCGTCCACTGGTTTCGGAGCTGCAGGCAATGACGCAGCGGCAGCGGCTGAATAAGATGGTCAACTCGATTTTCTCGGCGAATCGCGAAGTGGCGGTGGTGATGGACGACGAGACCTATCTCACCTTGTATGGCAACGACTGGCAGAGCACTTCGTATTTGACTTCCCCATGAAGGAAGTGAGCTCCGAGGTGAAGTTCATTTCACACACCAAGTTCCCCAAGAAGGTGCTGCTGTGGCTCAGCGAGAAGGGGATGTCAAAGCCGTTCTTCTTTCACTCCGGACTGGCCGTGAACGGGGAAATTTATAGTACGGAATGCCTGCCGGAAGTTGCGTCGTTTATCAAGGAATACCATAAGGGCGAAGACTGGTTCTGGTCGGATCTGGCGTCGGCCCACTACTCGAAGCGATCGTTGGAGGAGATGGAGCAGCTGAATATCGATGTGGTGCCCAAGTTGGCGAACCCGCCCAACGTCCCCCAGCTGCTTCCCATCGAGAATTTCTGGGCCAACTTAAAGCGTAAGATCTACTCCAACAATTTTATCGCGAAAACTGAGGAGGAATTGATAAATAAAACGAAGAAAGAACTCAAAAACATGCCCACACGCGAACTCCTCCTTGGGGACAACCATTCGTTGCCCGTACTGTAATAGACGAACTTCCCAGCTCTGAAGTGATTTCCCTTTTTGCGAGCATGGTATGAACCCAGTTAATTATGTTCATGTCAGAGTTAGAGTTCGAGTTCAAGTTCGAGTTAGAGTTAGAGTTAGATTTAGAGTTAGAATTAGAGTTAGAGTTAGAGTTAGAGATGGAGTTAGAGTTAGAGTTAGAGTTAGAGTAAGAGTTAAAGTTACAGTTAGAAAAAATCTTTATGGAAATTGAAGTTGAAATGGAAGTTGGAGGTGAAATTGAAGCTGAAATTGAAATTGAAACTGAAATTGAAATTGAAATTGAAACTGAAACTGATACTGGAACTGAAACTGAAACTGAAACTGAAACTGAAACTGAAATTGAAACTTACCTTACCAATCAGACCAAGGCCGGTGTGGCCTCTGCTGTACAGAGAAGTTGTCTCCATTTAATCGGTCCATGTTTGTACCTCGCCAGAAGAGTCCGCAGGTCGCCTTCTACTTGATCTATCCACCTTGCTCGTTGCGCGCCTCTTCTTCTTGTACCCATCGATTCGTTTTCGAGAATCATTTTAACAGGGCTGTCGTTCTCATTCTTACGACATGCCCAGCCCATCGTAGTCGACCGATTTTAGCAATGTGTACGATGGGAGGTTCTCCCTGCAACTGGTGCAATTCGTGGTTCATTCGCCTCTTCCACGTTCCGTCTTCCATCTGTACTCCACCTAAGATCGAACGCAGCATCTTCCGTTCAAAAACTCCACGGGCGCGTTGGTCATCCACTAGCAATATCCATGTTTCTTGGCCGTAGAGAACTACCGGTCTAAGTAATGTCTTGTAGATGGTCAACTTTGTAGTTCGGCGAACTTTCTTCGATCTTAGCGTCCTTCGCAGTCGAAAATAGGCACGATTGCCAGCCATAATGCGCCTTTGTATCTCTCTGCTGGTGTCGTTATCAGCAGTAACCATTGAGTTCAGATAAACGAATTCGTCTACTACCTCGATTTCATCAACCTTCGATCTGAACTCGTGGTAAAGGGTGTATTCGATAAAAATGGCACACAGAAAATCTTCTGTAACTTTTGAATCGTATGAGTAAAAAACCTAGAAATTTGAGTAGATCTTATACATAGTGTATTATTAACATCTGCCAAGTTTCATAGTTATACATTCAGTAGTTCCAGTCATGTCGTCGAAACAAGAAATTGTCCGTGAGAAAATTTTGTGCACTCACAATCAAAATCCAGGGGCGTCCCACCGGTGGATTGCTAAAAGGCTTGGAATTGCAAATACAACTGTGTCTCGTGTAATAAGAACCTTCAAGGAGCGTCTGAGTGTCCAAAGGAAGGCAGGGAGTGGTCGTAAAAGTGGTCCAATGGACAGTAAAATGGCCAGGAAAGCCGTACAACAATTCAAGAACCGTCCAAACATGTCAATTCGAGATGTCGCTAAAAAGTCTAAGGTGTCAGTCGGTTTTGTGCAGAAAACCATAAAGCGGTGCTGGGTTACATGTTTACAAAGTGCAAAAAGCCCCAAACCGGAATGAAAAACAAAACATCATTGCGAAAACCCGCGCCCGGAAACTTTACACGAAGCTGCTCACCAAATCCGGTTGCATCGTGATGGATGACGAAACATACGTCAAGGCCGACTTCCGTCAACTTCCTGGGCAAGAATATTTCGTTGCCAAGTCGAAGTTCGATGTTCCGGAGGATGTTCGAAAGAAGAAACTATCGAAATTTGCAAAGAAGTTTCTAATCTGGCACGCGATTTGCGGATGTGGTGAAATAAGTGCTCCCTTCATCACTTCCGGAACAATAAACGGTGCGATTTACACGGAAGAGTGCCTTAAGAAGCGTCTCTTGCCATTCATTAAGAAGCACAAAGGATCAACTCTGTTTTGGCCTGATCTAGCATCCTGCCACTACGCTCGAAACGTATTGGAGTGGTACCGAGCCAACGGAGTCAATTTTGTGCCAAAGGATCTGAACCCACCAAATTCACCGGAACTTCGTCCAATTGAAAAATTCTGGGCAATTATGAAAACGGAACTTCGCAAACATCCCAAAACAATAAAAACAGAGCTAGAATTGAAGAAAATTTGGGTAAAAACAACAAAAACACTGGGAAAATCGGTTGTACAAAATTTGATGGGTGGAGTGAAAAGGAAGGTGCGGGCATTTGGGATGGGAGACGAAATTGAATAAAACAAATGTTGTAAATCAAAACTCATTAGTAGTTCTTCATTCCCTGAAAATTTCAAGAAAATCCGATAATCAGTTTAATTTTGATGAGTATATATGTGTGTGCCATTTTTATCGAATACACCCTTTAGGAGGCTAACTGAAACTGAAACTGAAATTGAAACTGAAATTGAAACTGAAACTGAAATTGAAACTGAAACTGAAACTGATGAAGAAGTTGAAACTCGAGTGAAATTGAGATTAACATTGTTGAAGAAAATAGAACGTAATTGAGGTTGACATTGTAAATGATAATGAAGTTTTCAATTGGAAATGAAATTGAAATTTGAACTAAAATTGAAATTGAAATTGAAATTAAATCTGGCATTGTACTTGAATAAGAACTTTAAATGGAAATGGAAATGAAAATTGAAATTGAAGTTAATGAAGTGAAAATTATGATTGAAATTGAGGTGTAAATTGAAATTTAAATTTCATTTTAAATTGAAATTGAAGTTGGATTCTAAATGAAGATTGAATTTGAAAATAAAATTTTAACTTAAATAGAAAATGAAATTCAAGTTGGAATTGAAACTGAAGCTGAAGCTAAAATTTAAAATGAAATTGAAATTAAAAATTGAAAGAAAATTCAACTTGAAACTGTCATTAAATTGAAATATCAAATATTGTAAAAACTAAAATTGAAATTGAAATTTACGTTAAAATTGATTTTCAAAGGGATGTGGAAATCGAGATAAAAATTTGGGATATCGACGTGGAAGCGAAGGTTGGAATCGAGGCAAAAATGAGGTAGATATTGAAGTTGAAATGAGATGGATAAATTGAAATTTATGTTTGAATTATAATGAAATTTGAATTTTGTTTGAATTTAAATTACAGAAATAAATATATGTATAATTCAATTTCAGTTTGAATTATTCATACATTTATGAATATTCTATTTTAAATAAAAAATAAATTTTCATTCATATTCAAATGATAATTTTATTTCAGATCTAAATGAGTAAATATTGTAATAAAGTGAAGAATTTTAATATTCCAATGTAAAGAGTGTATCGAAAAGTAGTTAGCAACATTGATTTTTGAATGAACGATTGAAAAAGAAACATATTTTGACTTCAGCTTTCGATTTATTGGAGAAAATGTTTTTATTTTGTTGAAATGCAAGAATAACCTTTTGTTCAATTTCACAGATTATATTAATAAAAATCTTAGTTTCTATAAAACGCTCGAACTTTGGAATTGACATTCTTCACTTAATTCTACACAGTTGATTTTGTGATTTTGTGTGAGTTGATTCCTGGTGGCTGCTGTCCAGTTTTTCTGGAACTCCTGCATGTTTTGGGACATTGTACCCTCCTTCCAGAAGTGCCGCTTGACAATCGCCCAATACCGTTCAATTAGCTGAAGGTAAACCTAACTGGATTGATACCCCTTTCCACGAATTGTGCATTATTGCTTGCCAACCACTGTTGAACCGACTTTGCGTAGTAGATGGAAGCCAAAACCGGCCAGAAGAGAGGAGGAACCGTATGCTTTCTGTGAAGTGGCAGCAATCTCTTCTTCAAAAATTCTTGTACAACTTGGCGTTGATTGTACCTTTCGTGAAAAACATCGACGACTGCAAACCACAGGTGCACATCGCTTGCCAGGCAGGTACCTTCTATCCAAACATTTTCATCGCCGCAGTGGTGTCAGCGTCGTCCAGGTCCTGGTCCATAGATGTCGTATAACACTGCGGTCCGGGCAGCACTCGCGAATCTTTCTTGGCGTAGATTTTGTCGTCAATCAGTATGCATCCATCTTTGTTCTCCAGAATCCGGTTATATAGTTTTCGCGCTCTTGCTGCTCCTGGGAATTGTTCTGCACTTTCTGGATCTTGTACGTATTCTGGGAGTTCCGTGCTTTGATCCGTTGAATCATCCCGATGTTAGTGTTGAAATGCTTGGCCAAATCCCGCGTCGTCGCCGATGGAGTTTTCCGTATGCACTCAAGCACTTTCGAGTTTCGGCAAATTTTTCTTTGAAGGGGTCGCACCAAATTTTTCAATTACATTTTTGACACTGGTGTGGCTCACTTTCACCAGTTTTGCAATTTGGTTGTACCCTTTTCCGAAATGTGCAGAATTTTCTTTCACGTGTCCAGATCAATTCGACTCATCTTTGAAACGATCCACTGTACCAATCAATTGCACATTCAAACAAACTAATAACATTTAAGCTATATTAGGGTAATTACTGTTTGAGTGTTGCAAACTACTTTTCGATACACTTTTTTATAAATTATCATGAAAATAATTTTATTTATAAATAGTGGTATAGTGGCGACAACTATTCGATAAGCCTACAGAATTCCATTTCCATGTTCCTTTGTCCTATTCATGCCCTAAAAATATCACCCCTTTTAATCTCAGGTAAATCGCAAGTGAACAGTCCTACTAAACGTAGTATCAAGTCATTCGTGTTGTAAAAAAATCAATGAACTATCGGCTCCGTAAAGCTAACGTGATTGAGCCTAGCAAATAATATACATAAAAAAATAATGAACCGGTTTTTCAGTAAATTAATATATAAAATATTAGCAATTCATGCATCATAAAATTAAAAATATGATAAGATCAGCAACTAAATTGATGTGAGGTGACAATTGGATCAATAAACTTCTAGCAGTTCCAGCAGTCAACGTTCAGACCCAAGCGAACAAATCCAGCTCCAACATCAATTAGTTTTCCATAGTTTTGTTTGCAAAAGAATCTGCGAAGATGTATCCAAAGCCACATTATATTGCAGCATGAGAGTAACTTCAAACAAACTTCGAATCTAATTTTGAAAGCAAATATCCACTACTTCTACAAATACCTTTTTCGCGAAAATACTTATAGTTGCCTCCTTAATTATAAGCCCCATCTCACAAATAGTTTATCTAAACCAATATCATTCAGTTCTGCACCATTGCGCCTTCGCGGGAGGAAATGTTAGCCATGTTTGTGTAAACAGCAGCCCAAAGTCAAATATTTGCTTAGCCACCACCGCGTCGCCGGCTGCCGCCGCTGGCTGGTTGGAAGATTCAAATTGAATGCGCTTTAATTTACATCAGATAACGACGAACGACAGTGTGGAGTCTCTAAAGTTTCGAGATGAAACGTGCCCGCTATATCGAGAGGCAATTGTGTATTTTCTTTTCTTGAAAGACCGGAGGATATTGTTTGGTGCCATGCTGGAACGAAACTGTATAATCGTGGTCATTTTGAAAGCAATTAATTGTACTCGAAACGTGAACATCCTTTGGACGCTTCTCTGGTGTACAGCACGTAGGTGCTCGTGGAAAGAGTTGAATATTTGACCAGGGGACGGCGACGAACGCAGTTTTCCCCGCGGGAAGAAGCTTATCAAAAATTAAATACTAAACGAGCGCCGGATTGCGGTGGGCGCTGGAAGTCGGCAATGGAATACAGGTATGGTATGTTCATAACGGCCAGCTCCCAGCTAAGGATAACGACTAACACAGTGGCGAGGAAGAATGCGGAAAGAATAAATTTTTAGCACCTGGAGCATAATGTAAACGATATAGCGACTGGCTGTTTTGGTGGTTTGCTCTATGTTTATGCAAGCTGAGCGACGGAATCCGATGTTATTCTACGCGTGATTGCGCTTTGGTGGTAACATTTACAGACATTTGTGGCTTTTTGCTACACACAAGATTTGGTGGAAATTGCTGAATGGAAAATACTTCTCCAAAGTAGACACCGAATTGATTCATCAGAGAAACAACTGACGTAATGATTTTATGGAAAAATCCAATGAAATAAGAAACTAATTACCAGATGTTAATTAAAAGATATTTGGCTGATTTTTGTGTGTGGAATTATAGAAAAGAACCATCGAAACATAAGTAAATTCAAACATGCTTACCTTGGCATTACATCGCCAGCCTTCCCATGGGGTTTGATTGCTCTTTTTATTGCTTGCAGACACTCAGCCAATGAGACAGATAAAACTCTCTCTACCTCTTCCAAATGTTTACCTTGCGTGTATGAGTATGAGGGAACCTCGCCGCTAGGAGCATCAAATTAAGGTATTTGCCAAATCTCCAACTTTTCCTTTGCTTGTTCTTTTGGCACTCTTCCCACAGTGGCATGTACTTATGCCAGCTACTTGAAGAGAGGTTAATTCCTTCGAGAGCAATAGATAAAGTTGAAAGCGAGAAATCAGCTCTTCTTCCAGCAAAGTCAGCACCTGAATTAGCCTTTTTTTCACCTGTGTGGTTGAATGTAGTGTTTCCTTGGCTTTTCTCTGTAAAAGTTTCAACCGTTTTTGCTAGTCAAAGTTTGACTAGCTCTGAGAGAATGTTTGAATCAACGAAAAACAGTAAAAAAGAGAAGAAAAATGAAACATCGGTACATATGCAGGTAATGTTGTTGGTATGAAACAAAAATTCACTTGAAGCAAAGTGTTCGGGATTTAATCCGTTCTTACATGTTACGGCTTTCATCCCGGCTTTCATGGCTAGTGCCAGTGCGAATTGGAAGAGCGAGAGTTGTCTGAATAAGAGTGAAAACTTTTGCAACACACAGATGTTGACAGTCTTTTAATTTTGGATCTCCTTTTGGCAGCTGTGCCCCGTGACGAGGAAATGTATTCGGTACAAGTTTAAGGATTAGAGTGAGAATCTATTGTAGATGTTTGGCACATTGGAGTAAATAGAATAATCTGGGGAGGTGAAAGATGCGAAGTTGTCAGCTGGAAGTTAAGAAAATGTCTAATATGAAAGATTTGCTCGATTGTTTCGGCTAAGCTCTCTGTAGGCTTGCATTCGTTATTTCTTTGCTACGGAGTATAACAAACCCATGGCTATGTTGTCAGATAAGCATCCAACTTCACTTGAGCCTTGTTGTGACCGGAATGAGGTTTCCAGTCTTAGTCACGGCGCGCAGTGATCGGTAAAACCTTTTTTCAGGGCGAAATTAATAACTCCTTAGGGTTACGTATTAGAATCATGGTGTCTTGTACAAAGTTGTACTTAAAAATGTTGTCCATCTTGTGGTGATCTTTTCGTAGTTCTAAACTCTACCGCTAGGGCGGCGCTGTTGCTAACTTTTTAACAAAGCACAATAGAAGGATGATGTCAAAGACAAGTTTGTAGGGAATATAATTTCAATTAATTCATTCACGCTACCGGCTACTCATTCATGGCTGGAGCGTCCGGCACTTGCACACTGCATTAGTTCGGAGCTATTTTGCTGGTTAAGTTGCGTACGTTAAGAGGAAATCATGCCATCTACCAGAGCTGTAGCACGACAAACAGCTTTCATAGTGACGGGTGAAATGTAGAAACGCGTGATCGGTTGGTGACCGATCAACGAGAGAATATGCAGGATGAGGATCAATGGTCGGTTCTTCAACGTGCGTAGCCCGCACTCGGGAAGTACTGATGATGAGGATGCTTTTACGCGCAGCCAGAACGTGAATAACTACGACCGCTGCCCAAACTATGACGTCAAGATCGTCAGCTTGGCCAGGAGGAGGAGTTTAGACCACTCACCGCTCAATTCAGCGCTCACCAGCAGACAAACGACAACGGCCTTGGGCATATTGAATTCGCCGTCTCCAAAAATATTGCCATTCGTATACCGAAGGAGCATTGCCGAATGAAGTGATCGACGAGCCCTCGCTGTAATTATATCAAAGCAGCTATCAGCAACGAAGCTGAGAACGTCGTGCGGTATGTGGCTTTGTGCCACAGGCCGAAAGAAATGTGTAGGGATAAGAACGGGGGCATTCCAATGGATGTGAGGTAATAAAGGTTGTACGGAATCAAATCGCACCACTTTTAAATGGCTGTAACTTTTCACCCGTTGGGTATTTTCCAACTTGTAATTCTGGGTGGAATTAGTTCAATGTGTATTTGTTTACGCTGTGAAAGTTTCACTTGCAGATGTGCAATCGTTGGAGTCGGAAGAACAGCAGCGGCGCAAAGAAATTTTGCGCACGTACCTCGTAAATCCGAATCTTTCTCATCGTGCCATCAACAGTAAGCTGGGAATGGTACATTCTACGGTGGCTCGTGTTCAAAATCGGTACCACGAACGTTTGACCATCGATCGGAAAGAAAAAAGTGGCAAAATGGATCTCCGTATAGTGTTAAGGATCACAAGCGGGTAGTTCAAGCTTTCAAGAGGAATCCCAACAGTTCAGTTCAAGATGTGGCGAAGAAACTGAATCTAACCAAAACTTTCGTGCAATATGCGAAAAAACGTGAAGAATTACACACGTACAAAGTTCAAAAGGCGCCTAGTCGCGATGAACGGCAGAATACGGTAGGTAAAACACGTGCATGGAAGTTCTACACCCAGATGTTGACGAAACCACATTGCCTCTGTATGAACGATGAGACGTATGTAAAAGCAGACTTCCGGGGCTCCAGTTTTTCACTGCTCATCATAAATTCGATGTCCCTGAGGACGTTAAAAAGCAGAAGATGTCAAAGTTTGCCAACAAATATATGATTTGGCAAGCAATTTGCTCGTGTGGAAAGCGGAGCACCCCATTCGTGTCAACGGGAACGGTCAATGGGCAGGTGTACCTAAAGGAATGCCTCCAAAAGCGTCTGCTTCCTCTTCTGAGGTCACACGATGGTCCTGCGATTATCTGGCCGGATTTATCCTCGTGCTATTACTCGAAAGAGGTTATGGAGTGGTACAAGTCTAAGGAGGTCAATTTCGTGCCCAAACATCTCAACCCCCCGAACGCACCGGAACTGCGGCCAATTGAAAAGTACTGGGCCATCATGAAGCAGGCACTTCGGAAGCATCCTAAGGAAGTGAAGTCGGAGAAAGATATGAAGAAAAAATGGATTGCCACGCAAAAAAAAGTTGGTTCAAATGTTGTACAGGAGTAGTGAATAGTAGTGTAAAGAAGAAGGTTCACGCATTTGAATATGGAATTGAAATTGAATAAAACAAACATGGGAAAATATTCAAAGCATGTTTTATTTTACACCCTGAAAATTTGAAGATAATTGGTTGAACGGGCGAGTTTTGCCGAAAATGTGTGTGTGTCGTAATTTGATTCCGTACACCCTTTAAATAGGTGGAAGCAGCACTACGACGAACACCTTAATGGTGCAGAGGACACAAGCGCAGAAGACCAAGACAACGTAAGAAATGACTACATCAGCACGGTGGACAATGGGAACGAACCAGCGCCCACGCTGGGAGAAGTTAAGAATGCTATCCAACAGCTTAAGAATAACAAGGCGGCTGACAAGGATCCCAACAAACATCGGTGTCGAATAACCGCTTGTTCAAACAAATTTGGAGAAGTTATTCAGCTTTCTAGAAGGAAAAGCTGAACAACTTCTCCATATTTACTTGAACAAGCGGTTGTTCGACACCGATGTTTGTTGGGATGGTATCGAAGCTGAACTCATCCAGACGTGCCTGAAGATGATGTCCATCCCTAGCAAAGGAAAATATCAAACTGATATCATCTAAGCAACAAGCTCTGTTATCCCAGATAATATTTTGATTTCAGCTGTTATCGCTAAACAAATTTAGTTATCAGCAGTCGGTTATTTTGTTATCATGTGTTATCACTTTTAAAATACTATTTGTGAAAAATGTTACTATTTGTATACTAATGTATGAAAACTATCCGCATATTTGAACAAGAAATTATGATTTTAAGAAAAAAAAAATTTCAGTCATTAGCGTAAGAATTTGATATCAAATTGATAACCTAATTTGAAACTATTGCTAAAATATTGCTTACATTACAGGATTTGTTATCAAGATGATCTCGTTGATAACAAAATCAGTTATTGTTATGATATCTAAAGAGTATTTTTTTGTTATCTCTTCTGTTATTTCGGCTGTTAATTCAGCCTCAAAGATAACATATTCAGGGATCAAACTTTGATAACCTGGTATTAGAATTTGTTTTCAATTTGGTATAATCCTTTGCTCGGGATCTGTCTACATAGGCTGATAGTCTGAATCTGGGAAACTGAACAGTTACCGGTGGAGTGGAAGAAATCTATCACCAACAGTAAATGAGTTCGTGGGAAGTTCACAGGCCGGTTCATCGACGGGCGCTCAACAACGGACCAGATCTTCATTGTACGGCAAATCCTCCAAAAATTCCTTGAAAACTAGGTTCCGACGCATCATCTTCGATATTAAGGTGAAGTACGACAGTGTCGACCGCACAGAGCTTCGCAGAATTATGGACGAGAATGATTTTCCCGGGAAGCTCTCAAGAATTAGCTACGATGGACGGTGTGCAAACTTACGTGAAGATTTCGGGAGAACATTCTAGCTCGTCACATCGGGAACTACGACAAGGTGATGTACTTTCACGCCTGTTGTTCAACATTGCGCTGGAAGGTGTCATACGATGAGCCGGGCTCAACAGCTGAGGCACGGTGGCAAAATTGTACAATCACCTGAAACGCGACTCAACAACAGACACAAAACAATATGAAATATAACTTCCTTGAAAAAAAAATGAATCGTGAAGAACTTTTTAACATTTAAAAATGATCTGCTGTCAAAACATTCCACAATCAGTGCTTCCAGATATTAAATGTTTCATGCCTCCCTTGGGAGGGAGTCTACAGAAGAAACTTCATCTTTTTATAAAAATAAGATCTCTAGTGAAGTTGGATATGTTTATCGAGTTGTAAATTACCAATTCTCAAAATGTTTCATTTACAGGCGATGTTCGACAGACAGAACAAAAAACGGTGATTGAATGCCATGCATGAACGCCTATCTTAAACATAATAAAATTGTATTGGCTCAATTTAGCAATCACATTAGGAACGTTCAGTATTATCTCACAAGTACATTGATCTACATTAGTCTTACGTATTGCTTTAAGGGAAGATACATGTTTCCTTCCGGTAGCGATTAACTTCTCAGAACAAACAAAGAAACCTGGTTCACACTTCATCGGCTCCATATCCCCCCATTATTGGTCCCTTGCCCTTCGGCTGCAACAATCTAGTCAAGCAGCTTGCATAGCTGGCAGCTAACAAATCCCACCAATAACCATCTACCAGTTCTTAAAGACTTAGCCCATATCTCTCGTGACAAATCGATATCTAATGTACGAGATAACGCACCCCTTCTTCCATCCCATAAGTCACCCCATGCCCCCCTCAAGCCATCTGTTTGGTGTTTGTAGATGCACATCGCAACAAGAAGTGCCACTTTGCCTTTTGTCTAGAGTAGCATACATAGCATTGATCATAAATATGGGGCAAACATGGCAATCGGCAAAGACGACAACGACGACGATGACGACGACGACGGCGACGACAATGATGATGATGGCATCTTTCCCGTCATTCACATGAAGGAAGGCAGTCATATCGCTTGTCGTAACGTTTTATTTTTGCGGCCAAAGCTCCTATCCTTCAACCATTCCTTGCCGTCTGGAGGCACTGACACGCGTGGGACGATGATTTTTATGTTTATCGTCTTCCATCCTCGGGTGGGTACGAGTTCCCTAAACCCACTTTCTCCCCCCGGGTGATCTCCAGGGATGGATGTTGGATGGATTTATGCAACAACGATTTCCCAACATGATTCCAATCGAGTATTTTGGGTTCTTGAACGTCGTCCCCTAATGCGATGACCGGAATGGGTTTTGGGGATTCGATATTTTTTTCCTCGGTTGTGTTTGACTGCTTTTGTCCTTCATCTCACGCGCGCGACTTGCTTCAAAGGGCATCAACTTTTATGCGAAAACAGTTTCGGTTTTTGTTGCTGCGGGTGTGATTTTTTTTCTCTTTATCTTGAGGGTTCAAATGGTCCTTTAAAGAGCCTCAAATTCTCCACCAAGGGACTGCCAATCGATGACAAAGTGGTCAATTCACTTGCTAATGGACCATTCACCATGCTACAAACATGCAATTATTTGATCCACTTGAGAAAAATGGAATTTGGATGAGCATTATAACAAAAGAAAATTGGCAATTACTGGCGAGTTGAAACGACCTTTTATATTTGTGGAAATATAAAAGTTTTGCCCGAGTACAGAGTGAGAAGGCCAATAAAACTTGTTGCTCCAATTTTCTTGCGACATAACCCAACTGAAAACAACTAGCCACGGCAAATGTTTAGTTTTCTGTGCAATTCAATCATCCAAACTGCTATGAATTTTTCAGTAACTTTTAACAAGTTTTTTAATAGTCTTCAAGCACTTTGGGTTTGGCTGTTGCCGCAGAGTATCTTCTTTTTCTCTGTATCATCATCATACTTTATCCGCGAGGAGTCGTCTCCTTTGGACGAAAAAGGTGCCGGTAGTTCATCACTTCCTGCTTCATCTATTGAGAGCGCTTGACAAACATTACACGGAAACACCAGCGGCTGCGTGAGGAAAAGTTTTTCAATCTTCGCTCGAGTTGATCAGCGTGAAAGGGTTTTTCTCTGGGCTCCAATGGATAATGGTATGGACAATGACCGGCATAAAAAGGTAACCGGTGGTCAGATTTTTTGTAACGAAATTGCTAGGTTTGGTGGTTTTTGTTAAAAATGGATTTCAACGAAACGTTTATACTCAACGAAAAAAATTCTAAATCTATAATTACTACAATAAAAAATCATTTCTGACCTTATATATAATTTCAAGATCAGTTCGCGATATAAGATAGAATCGACTGTTGAAAAATGATTAGTGATCACGATTCTATGACAGCCACTGTAGGAGAATGATAGTTCATAAATTAGTTTTCCGGAGGCAAGAGGGGCGTCTGAAGAAATCATTCGGTAATTTTTACTTGATTAATTTCAAAAATTTACTCTACGATAATGATAAAAATGACGAGAACGATTATCAAAGATTTGTAATGTTTACATGATGGTTTGAATGCTGGTGAGTTAATGATCCATATTTGGAATTTATCAGAGCTTTGATGAGGTAAATTGAAGGAGAGTGTGCGTGTGCAATTGGTTCTGGTAAGCTGAAGTTAGAAGAGTGTTGCGTGTCACGGGATCGCGCCGTGCTCGCGATTCATTCGGAAAACTGCATACAATCAAGTGCGATGTTGTGTGTTGGTGATTTTTCCTCAAGCGAGCTCAGGTCCAAAGTGTCGTCGTTCGCGAGTATTGCGAATATTGAAAAATAAACTTCTAAAATTGATTTTACGTTCAAAATTTGTTTAACAAGAAAATGAGAAGAAAGATTAGTAATTTACATTTAATTCCAACTACCTTTATTGCTTATCTTCACAGATACGCGTATTTTGTCAACAATGTGCAGACTTCTTCAGTGTCGTGTACTAATACTCGAGTCGAGTATTACTAATCTTTCTACTCATTTTCTAGTCACAGGAATTCCACGTAAAAGATCACACTCTCTAGGATTCCTTGCTTTATAAAAGAGAGATTTTTTTTAACAAAGTCGTCATTGAGTTTATTTCAATCAACTGCATTTAAATTATATTTGTTCAATCTATTTAGTAAAATGGTTTAGAATCTAATGCCACGCATTACCAACTCGCAATTTTAGAACCACGTAGAGTATGTATTCTCATATTTATCCCATCTTTTTTCTTCCACGCCGAATAAAACGCGACACGAAAAGTTTTCTTTAGCTTTAATCTTATACGATCCAAACACCTTCGTACGCTACTCAGTAATCATTCATAACACAAAAAAAGAAACTAAAAAGAATGAAACCGAGGGGTGTGCAAATATTATTATTTATTTGTGGACGCAGTAGCGCCCGTGGCAAGTGTTTTTTTTTTTTTTTTTTTTTTTTCAATATAAACGAAACCATAATTCTACCCAAATTTGAACTATTTTCACCAACCACTATAGTTGAGTGAAGTGAACATAGTCATGCTGGGTAGTTTACATTTGAGAGCCGTGAAAAATACTTACCCACCCGATTGTAAAATTTTCCCAAAGCTGAGGATAACTGAGTAGTTATAATGCGAAATCCAGAATGTATATAATTTTACTCAAAATTGAGTTATTGCGTTGAACTACCACATTGTGTTGGTTTTACACAGAAAAAACAATTGCCAAAATTTTGAGTTATAAATACCTAAAATGTGCGCATGGGAAGAAAAATATACATTTTTTTTAATCATAAACACCGAAAATTGAGCAAACGTTTGAAATTTGTACTCAAATTTATGGTAGTTTTCTCTCTTTTCTTCACGAAATGTTGACAAAAATAGAGCAAGCCGCACTCAACCCACAGGGATGTTTGGCGCAATGACTCAAATTTGAGTAAAATTATACACTCTCGATTTTGCGTTCAAAATTTGTTTTAGTTTTTGGTAAAGTTTATTACCGAGAGAGCAAACATTTTTCACGGGGTGTAAATGTGAACTACCCAGCACGATGTTCACTTTACTCATATGGGCCTACAACCATTGAGGTGGGTGAAAAGGGTGAAAACAACTCAAATTTGGGTAGATTTATGGTTCCGTGTAAAGAGCATCGGAGTGAAGTTGGCTGCGATGAGGATGGTGACCGACACGAAATATCAAAATTTAACAAAAAGCATCCTCCTAGTCAGCTCGATCTTCTCGGCACAGACAAACAGATATGACACTCAATACAGTTTCCATCATTTACTGATTTTAGTGGTTGAGTTAAAAATCAGTAGATTGACGATAGGCCACGGCGGTGCTCATGTCATATTTGACATGTGGCCCGCTTGTCGAACGACGGCGTTGTTTATTGTTGCCTGTGTTATTTCCAGCAACTGCTGCATTCGATTGTCTAAGAGTGAGTCTAAGATTCTTTTCTGCATTAAAAAAAATCAAAATTTTCAACGTCTGTTGTCTGTGATTTTTTCATCAAATGCTGTGTCTGGTTGTCTAAGGTTGTCACTAGTTTTGTTTTCTGCATCTGATAGTGTTGAAGTGTCAAATATTTAATTTTTTGTGAGAATTTCTACGCGTGCTGCGTCTGGGTGGTTAGTCACCGGACAGACAAACAGGGCTATTATATATATTATCTTGATTAAATTCAACTTGATAATCTTGCAGTTTACTTGGTAAGCGTATTGCTCTTTTTGGTCGGGATCCACTAGTGGTTGGCATGTCTGTCTGTCTGTCTGTCTGTCTGTCTGTCTGTCTGTCTGTCTGTCTGTCTGTCTGTCTGTCTGTCTGTCTGTCTGTCTGTCTGTCTGTCTGTCTGTCTGTCTGTCTGTCTGTCTGTCTGTCTGTCTGTCTGTCTGTCTGTCTGTCTGTCTGTCTGTCTGTCTGTCTGTCTGTCTGTCTGTCTGTCTGTCTGTCTGTCTGTCTGTCTGTCTGTCTGTCTGTCTGTCTGTCTGTCTGTCTGTCTGTCTGTCTGTCTGTCTGTCTGTCTGTCTGTCTGTCTGTCTGTCTGTCTGTCTGTCTGTCTGTCTGTCTGTCTGTCTGTCTGTCTGTCTGTCTGTCTGTCTGTCTGTCTGTCTGTCTGTCTGTCTGTCTGTCTGTCTGTCTGTCTGTCTGTCTGTCTGTCTGTCTGTCTGTCTGTCTGTCTGTCTGTCTGTCTGTCTGTCTGTCTGTCTGTCTGTCTGTCTGTCTGTCTGTCTGTCTGTCTGTCTGTCTGTCTGTCTGTCTGTCTGTCTGTCTGTCTGTCTGTCTGTCTGTCTGTCTGTCTGTCTGTCTGTCTGTCTGTCTGTCTGTCTGTCTGTCTGTCTGTCTGTCTGTCTGTCTGTCTGTCTGTCTGTCTGTCTGTCTGTCTGTCTGTCTGTCTGTCTGTCTGTCTGTCTGTCTGTCTGTCTGTCTGTCTGTCTGTCTGTCTGTCTGTCTGTCTGTCTGTCTGTCTGTCTGTCTGTCTGTCTGTCTGTCTGTCTGTCTGTCTGTCTGTCTGTCTGTCTGTCTGTCTGTCTGTCTGTCTGTCTGTCTGTCTGTCTGTCTGTCTGTCTGTCTGTCTGTCTGTCTGTCTGTCTGTCTGTCTGTCTGTCTGTCTGTCTGTCTGTCTGTCTGTCTGTCTGTCTGTCTGTCCTCCTGAGCATCTGGAACTTCCGGTAAGCCTGATGGGTTATGCATCACTCTTGTTCTAAAGTGACGAAACATTAACAAGTTACTGGTTTATTTTAAGCTTTTCAGCTGGTCTTATGCTTGACACTTAGCGGATGTTTCAGGAAAATCATCATGGAGCGAAAAAAGGGATAAATTAACATGTTTTGCCAAACAAAGGGTTAATACAGAAAACAAAATAATAGCAGCTTCGAGACAACGCGCACCACTTTAAGAGTAATTAGTTTTCTCATGAAAGATTGAGGAAAATATAATTCAACCCCCCTCCCTTCATTTTCAACTCGTTTTGCCTGTACTTTGCAGCTGTTACAAAACTTCAAATTCCATCCCCCTTAGAGTTTAAATTGTGCATGACCCATTGACAAGCTTTTTGTTTTGCTGAAACAAAGATTATTCGGCAGAAGCGGGGATCAAACTTTCACTCCGGACTTCGATTGCATTAGTATGTGTGATCACATTACATTGCATTAATATGTATGATATGGAATGATTCAATC
Organism: Aedes koreicus; assembly: GCA_024533555.2. Classification (NCBI taxonomy): domain Eukaryota; kingdom Metazoa; phylum Arthropoda; class Insecta; order Diptera; family Culicidae; genus Aedes; species Aedes koreicus. The sequence continues at coordinate 182,100 of JAHHFK020002818.1, forward strand.
TTTCCTCACAATGCATCCTAACAGAATCAGATTTCCTGTCAGAAGAATGTAAAGTCAGGTAGTGAAAGTTTTTACTTTAAGCTAATTAGTAAGCTATTGAGTTTTAAAAATCATTCAATTACTTTTGTATATGTAACGCGATATTGCCGTTACGGAAACTTGATTTATTTTGAACTACACTATAGAGTAGCATAGCGAACAGGAGAGAGTGATCACAACTCTCTGCTTGTAGGTAGATCGTGCACGAGGGACACGATAGAAAGTACGATAGGTTACCAGAGATGTGCTCTCGCAGCATTACTGATAAGCAGTTATATCCCTACCACCGACGGTATCGCTTCAGTTGTGAAATTTCTTATAAATACAGTCCACTTAAATCCGAACAATAAATGCGTTTGATGGTGACTTGTAGGGGATTTTAATAGCTTGGAATTCACTTGTGATCGTATCACACATTTTGGAAGTCATTCGCGGGTGCGCACGTTGTGCTAAACGGGGAATACCCAACAATTACTTCTTCCCTTTTTGGTATTATTCGTATTATTGTGTCTTATTGTAACTTATTATTGTAGTTATTATTATTCTGGTTATTATTGTGTCACTAGACACACGAAAATCGGAAGACCCCGGAAGAGTTTTGATGAACTTTGTGAGAGAAGAAAGCTACAGAGCTGAGACATAATTATTAAACGGAAGAGCTTGTATTTGCGGCGCAAATGAGTCTAAGAGCTGATTTAGAGGGTTAAACCGATGAGTACAGACGTTCATCTTCGATCTGCTACTTGTTTAAAACTTTAAACCGACATTTCAAATGTATGTCGTTATGCTCCTGGTAGGCGGCGCTAAAGTTGTGTGATACGTGTCACGCCAATGTTAGTCAATAAAAAGCCTAACACATAACCTGAAAAGTTTTGTTTGTTTTTCTCTGCACTGGCTTTTTTACCAGCTGCCCATATTAATTTTTACACACGTTTTTCAAGAAAAAGTACATAGACATCAATGTCTGTTCTCTGTGGTTAAACTGTTAATATGCTGAATAATAAAAATTATAAACAAAAATGAAAATCTGTCCGGTGGTTCAGAAGTTATAATTCTTTAAAAAATACATATTTTCTAAAACTTTGTTTTTTTTTTGGACCACCTTATATCAAAAGATACCCTAATGACAAAATGAAAAATTCGAGTCATATATTTTTTGAACAGGAACATGCCTACCAAATCCCTTGCGCTGAACTGGCCGGCTTGACGTGCCGCAAGGGCTCAGTAGGGATCAAGACCCGAAGCTAAGAGTCAGTTCCATTGTGGTTATATCACATTTATTATCTCATGTTCCCGCGGGTTTCGCGTAAGTGTCTCTGCTTACGGGTCCGCCCCACCGTTTTTGGCCCTTCATACAGCGTTACTGTGAATGCAAACCGGTAACTCAATTTGATCTTGCTATTAAGTGGAGCTGCATACATGACAAGGTCTTAGAAGGGATGGTGGCTACCTTACATACATACATACATAGGAACATGCCTACCAAATATTGCGAAACTCTAAGAAATACTTCATCTTTTTTGTATAGAAGTGTTGAATTATGCATTTTTACGGCTGTTTCGGAACATCCGAAAGACCATGCAATGGCTACTCAGCGCCGTAAATGGTTCTCCACATCGCTTTACTTCTTACATTTTATGTACAAACGGTTTTGAGAAAAATTGAATTGTTTTAGGACAAGACTAATGAATTTACCATTTTATCGGATGTTCCGTATATTCCAGGGGATCATAAAGTAGACATATCTCGGTTATGCGGCCTAACCCGACAATTTAGATAGCATATTTGAAATCAGCTGCCCAATTTTACTGGAATACACATAATTTAGCTATGGATAATCAGTTTTTAAACTTTTTTCCGCCTTTTGTATGGAATGGAATCACTGTGCGGCGCCGAAACTGGTACTTAGGTCACCTGTGGAAGCATCGACCTTGGCGACGGCTGATAAGTTTCCACAAAAAAAAACGAGGGAGGCGCCAGCTGCTCAATCTGCTCCTGCGTAGTTTGACAATCAGTTTGCATTTTCGATCCGATTTTTTGCATTTCCTCTTGATTGCGATAATCTTCCTTTTGCTGCAACTGAGACTTCAGCGTAGAACGGACTGGCGACGTAGAGGGTTCCTTACGCGGCTTCAGATGTACCAAACTCTGACGAATAGTTGAGTCATTTACCTTCACCATGTAGAAATATTCGTTGAGTTCTGTACTCCTGCCGGGAGTCCACTGCTTGGACAACCAACTTGGAGAGAAACCGGGAAAACTGACGAGCTACAGGCCTAGAACCGATCGTGTTCGGAGTGTTTCTCCAGTAAAGAAGCGCGTACCGGAAATCTGCATCCGTTTCTTCAGCCTTCCCGTTCGCCTGCTGGTGATGCGGCGATGAAGTAGGGTGTCCGATGTCCCAGTCGGATGCAAAGTTTGCCCTCTTCCTATTCACGAAATTGGTGCCATTGCCGGTGATGATCAACTCCGGTTTTCCATGGCGTGCCAAGGAAAGGAAGGACCAATCGCACATATGCATGCTAGTGCAGAGAAGATAACCAAAAATTATTAAAAATAATCTGTGCAAGAAACGTACAAACCGATTCGTGAGTACCGGTAGTCGGCAAGGATTTTCCGCCGCAAAATAAGTACTACACAGAAAAAAATTATTAATTTTAACAGGCGCGTAAAATTTCCCCTCGTTTAATTTCAAGCCAAAGGAAACGTAAAAAACGAAATTGTTTGCAATCTTGCATGCGCCATACAATAATGTTTGCAATCTTTCATACAAAAAACTAGATTCAGGCGTTATATGGCTTAATTTTACATGAAATATCCCATTATTTTCTGCCAAACCTAGCGTTCCATCTATGTGCATTAGATAACGCAGAAAATTACATTTTTTTTCAAACTGTGTACTCCAGTCGCTACCAATCAGATCTTAGCGCCGATTCTCAATAGAGGATTCGAAAGGGGTTAAAGGTAGGCAACGCTCTCCAACCCTATCCTCGAAGGCCAGATTTATGGAAGATTCACTGGTAGTGGCATAGCTGAATAGACTAAGATGACATTCGAGAATTAGATGATGGCTTGGAGAACTCGTTCGTTTTTATTTTGATGTTTTAGTAGCATATAATTGAAGAAACTGTCCACCAGCGGAGTCCGTGAGATCACTTGAAAATGGGGAAACAGAACCAGGAAAACTAATAAACGCGGTTTTAGCGAGAAAGCCATAAAAAACACGTTTTATTTCTCGTGTTCACAGTGTTTCACAGTGATAACAGAAGTGTAGAACGAAGTGCCCGCACGACAAAACGAAATAAACATATATGTTGGCAAATACATGTAACTCTTCCTTGGAGGGATAGGATAGCCATTCCTCTCCAAAACTTCTCCTGAATGACAACCAGCTCATCAGCTCCTGAATGACAACCAGTTGACTCATTCAACAAATTGACCAGTGACTCGTTCAACAAATATCAGCAACAACGGCGGCCCCAGAAGCTTCGTCAGGGCATCTGCCGCCATCTCACCAGTAGGACAGTAGATCAACTATATAAACTTCCTGTCACATAGAAGTGGCTCTTTGAGTCGATGTGCTTGGCACGGTCACTAGCATGTTTCACCTTCGCAAAACTACGGCACCCTTGGTTGTCCTCGTATACCGTTGTTACACCAGACCGAAGTTCATCCAGATTGCTTAGCAGGCGTCGTAACCATCACCGCCTCTAGACAAGTCAGAGTGAGTGCTTTGTAGTAAGCATCGAGCGATGTTGGACCGACACAATCTTAGCCCTTTCTAACCCAATAGATAGGTCCTCCGTCGTAGAAGAACACGTATTATTTCAGTACGCATATCTCCTGTCCAGTCCGAATCAAAACAGCCAACACACGGAAAGAACTTTCCAGCCAACACACGGAAAGAACGTTAGCTTCTACTCCATCGTTGCCTAAAGGTACTGCTAATCATGCTCATGTCAGTCACTATGGTTTGGATCACTCACCTTCCAACGCTGATGGACAGTTCAGGTCTAGCGTTCACCGTCAGGTACAAAAATGACCCCTCCAAACTCCAATACAGCGTCTTGTCGAGAAACGGATTACTTCCCTCGTTCAAGGTCGTTTACTCTGGATCCATCGGCGTTAGAACGGGATGAGAATTCTCCATCCAAAACTTCTTCACCGCAGTGAGTAACACACTACTTTTCGTCCGAATTCGTGGCAAAGGAAATACCGTTCCGGTCCGAACGACGTGATTTCGAATCTTTCCCGCAATCTTTCAAACATCCTGTCCATCCCCGCTTCATCAGTGCAACCCATTAACAACCTCGTCTACATACACAAGCAAATAGACGGTAGCTTTTTCAGAACATTGTACATAGAGGTAGGACAAATACAAGGTCCAAGAGCACGGCATGCAAGGGCTTGTTCCAGCAATGGGCGGACTGTTGCAATCCGTAAATGCTCTTTTGTAGCTTACACACCATGTCTCTTCCGGTCACTTCAAATCCGAGAAGCTGTCGCATGTACAGCTCCTCGCCGATAGTTATGTTCATGAATGCTGTATTTACATCATACTGTTTCAATAGCAATCCCTTCTTTCCGACTATGGCCACCATCGCCCTCAACGTCGTCTGTCAAGTGGCCGAAGCGAAAACTTCCGAATAATCCATTCCAAAAGTATACCTGTAACCTTGTGCTGCGGATTCGAGCCTTATGCTTCACTGCTTTGCCAAGCTCATTCCTTTTCAACTTTAAAACCCATTTGGCTCCAACGAGTTTCTTGCCGACAGGGAGCTTCCCTAGAGTCCAGGTCTGATTCTCTTTATGAGCTTCCATTTCTTCAAACATTGTTCTTCGCCATTGAGGCACATGCATAGCTTGACGATGAGCGCTCGGTTCTACTTCGTGAGAATCTTTTCCCACTACATAGTTCAGAACGCCTCGATTGCGCCGATCTTCTCTTCACATCGTTCGCATTTCACCGTCACCAAAACCAAGAAACTCATCTCTGGAATCATTTGCATCTTCATACATTAATTCGCCGGGCTATTCAAGCTGTGCCGCCACTTACTCACTCCCATTTTGTCTAAAAAGAACTTCACACTCACAATCTGCTTCCGGTCCCGCTGGTTCTTCCGGGTCTGCTGGATCTTCTGTATTTACTGCCGCTTCAGGGTCCTCGGGCGCCTTCGGTTGGTTCAGTAGCTCCTTCTTTTGACTCGGGCAATTTCAGTCGAGCCACGCACCCGTTATTTTTTGTATGGATCCAGCCAAGGTCGTCTTTCAAAATTTTCCTGATCGTTGACTGGGAAATTCATTGGTCATCTTTCGGCCAGACTTACCGGGTTTCCGCCAAATTCGCTCTCTCACTAGTTTGATTGCTTCTGGACACCTGACAGTGCGGTCTGGGAGGTATTTCCTAAGAACCGGCATGTTTGTAACGCTTGACGGTGCCGAAAGATGAATCTTTCCTTTATTCGGAGTGGTTTCAATTTCTTTAAAATACTACATGGTCAACAGTGTTTCAAAAACAGACTTATCACGAGCTCCCTTTTCGCGTCCAAACGAATGAAATTTGCAAGCCGTATTGACATTTGAAGTACACTCAAAAAGAAAAATATCCAAACATGTCTGGGATTTACCCATCCAAAGTTACACATGTTTAAAAAAAACACTGACAGCAATTACAGCCACCAAAGACATCCAATTGAGGCCTAGTTCTATCATTCACTTGTGCTGAATCCATGATCTTTCACAATCAATCGCGATTATTATGCGAACGTATTTGGTCGATTTGATGAAGATTTGAAAAAAACGGCCGCATTTGGCCAAAAAAAAAAGTTCTGTTCCACACAAAAAAAATACAAGAGTGAACACATGTAAGGTTGCCGTGGCAAAAATCAATGAATTGGGTAACGAGTTGCTCCCTCATCTGCCCTATTTTCCATATTCAGCCCCGAGTGACTATTTCTTGTTCACAAATCTGATGAAATGTCTCGGTGGAAAGCGATTTGACTCGAACGACGAAATCATCTCACAAACAAATACCTATTTTGATTACCTCGACAAATCTTATTTTTCGGAAGAGATAAAAAAATGCACGGGCTTATTGACCCACCCTCGTGGCATTGATAAGCAGATCTGCAATTACTGTTCATTGAATAAAAATCTTCATCTGTTCAAAACAACAACATAAACCTTTTCTCATGTGCATGCCTTCCGTTCGAAAATCCACAAGTTTTACTTATTTTCTTCCAATTGATGCTATTGATGTATTTAAATTCGATCAGGTGACGCAAAAATTCAGCACACAATGCAAATCCAAGCTGAAATTCATCGTTCCTTTGTCTTTCGATAGCGACCCGAATGACTCTGCACAAATTGCCATTCACCACTTTCATTGATGAATGGCAAACCACATTCTGCTTGCCTTCCCGGAGGGACACAAATACCACAGCGAAAACGAAGTTCAGAACCACAGCCGCCCTTCTCCACACTATCCTTATCAAAGGCCATAAATCTAACTCTGTGTGAAACCACACTCGGTAAGTACAATCTATTTATTGCTGCATCCTACTGTAGCAGACTTCCACAGCCAGCGCTGTGGTAACTTGGGACTCAAAGGAACTCGTGTAAGTTGGAATAAACTGACTCGGTAAGTAAATCTATTGATTTAGGACCACCGCACAATTGTACTGACATTCCCTTTGCTCTAGAGGTCCATGTTTCACAGAAGTATGTAGAACGGTGCTCTTTCTATGCAGAAGCGATTTGCCATCCTACACGACAGGACGATCCCAATCAAGTGACTCGCATGTCCTTTCAGCAGGGTCTTTTTTTTCTCTTTCTATAAATAGCGAACAACATAGAAAAAGCAAAGTTTATCCACCCTGTTTGATGGCCTTTTCTCGACAGACTCATACAGTGTCATCATCTTGAGTAGCATACACTCACCCTCCACCCCCACCATTACATTCAAATCTACCTCACTCGTGATGGAAACTCAACGTCCCTCATGTGCATTGTACGTATAACCATAACCGACTATCTTGAGAAAGCTCATAAGGCTGAAAGTAAAAGCTCCGTCCAAGAGGCAGAGAAATAACAATTTTCCTCACTCTGCCAATTGTGCAGATGTTTTCCTTACGTTAGGATTTTTCTTTTTACCTTTGTTCTCGTTCTACACGCAAAGCCCCGACGCGCGAGGCCCGTGGACCGTAAAGCCCTGCTGTGATTCATTGTTATGCATTTCCGGTTTTTCGCATGGTTGGTTTAGGCTGCCTATGGCTGTATATAGGTAGTAGATATGACTGTTTGTTTGTTGTTTGCTTGCCCGTCCACCAAACGATGAAGAACCGAAGTAGCGTGTATTCTGGGTAGCGATTATGGAAAATAATTCGAGTATGCACCACAGCATCAGTAAGTATTAAGTAGAAAATTAGTTGATTTGTTTTACGGTAAAGTTCATTTTCGGATCAAAAGACTGAGTAAAGCATGATTAATAGACTGATTAAATTTTCCTCCATTAGCTCAGTCGTTAAAGGCACAGCTGCAAAATTACACTATAATGGAGGTTGCTAGGCTCGATTCTCGGTCTGGCTATATTATTTTCTTTTTTTTGTAGTGGAAAATACCATGACTACCGGTATAGGGTATGATTGTACTTGCCACACAATCACACTTATGCAAGAATGGCACTGGCATCGAAAGCTGTCATTTGATAACTCTAAAAGTGCATTTCGAACTGGAGTTGAGAGCAAGCAATATGCTTGAAGTGCTAAGAAGAAAGAACAAATCTTGCTCCAAACTGTTCATCAAATTACAGAATACAGTCAACTGTCGTTCGCTGCACTAAGCCTGTAACCCAGCTATGTAGGTAGCCCCCAAAAGGTGGATTGTTTAGTAAGTACACACTTCGAAAATTTTACATTATTCGGTAATTTTTTACCGAACTTTCAACAGCTGAACGTTCTTTAATCCGATTTAACGGATTTCGGTAAAATTTGACAAGTTCCGGTAATTTTTTACCGGAATACTGTAAAATTTCACCGAAATCCGGTAAATCGGATTACCGAACGTTCAGCTGTTGAAAGTTCGGTAAAAAATTACCGAATACTGTAAAATTTTCTAAGCGTGTACAGTAGAATTTTATGTTTAAATAAGCATGGATACTACGCATTTTAACGTAGGACTACGTTTCTCTTTTCTATACCGGGTGTCATTTCAAAATTTTGAAAAATGAGAGCGTTACTCAAAAGTGAAAGGTTTTAGAACACTAATAACTCTCGTTTGACTGAACAGAATGACTTCATTTATACACCATTTGATCAGGAAAACTTATAAGTAATATTAGTGTAAGTAGTTCAATTTATCACTTAAAGATGACCTACTTTTGCTCCCATACAAATCTACACATGAACAGGTTGAAAATATAGTTTTCCCTCTCCGGATACTCAAAAGGGGGTAACAAATTGTCTTCTTTTTATTTCATTTTGTTTTATTCCATTTTAAATACAGCACTAGCCACACCCCTCAGCTGAAAAATTAATTTGCTTTGTTGCCGATGCCTGATTTTATAACTGAAACTTGTCCCCTCTTTTGAATTTTACTTCGTACTGCATTTCCGTGCCTCTCTTCTTTGGAGGCAATGCTATCAACACCAGTATAAGGCGCACCATTTGAACCAAAATGTTTTCATTGGGATATTAATGGTCGATTGATCGATGGTTGCGTTTTTCGCTCTCTCGTTACGAGGATTTTCTCTCGGTTTTTCTTTATCTAATCCGTTTTCTTGTGAATACGCGTCAGGCTCCTAAATTATCACCTGCGCTTCCTCACCTACAAACCAAAAGAAAGCGCAGCAAAGTTTTTCAAGTTTCCCTGCTCGACCTGGCCGTGGCAATGGGTCGTACAAATTGACAATCCACGCGGGCGCCACACAGTGGTCGGAAAAGCCTTTTTTCACGGCGAAATTAATAACTTCTAAGGGTACTTTTCCGAGTCATGGTGTCTTCTACAAAGTTGTATTTAAAAAACATGTCCATTTTTTGGTGATCTTTTCGTAGTTCCCAACTTTACCGATAGGGCGGCGCTGTTACTAACTTTTTAACAAAGCACAATAGAACAGTGATGTCAAACACAAGTTTGTAGGGCATACAATTTCAAGCAACTTTGCTGAAGATATCATTTTTCTAGCTCTTTATTTGACCATGATAGAACTAATTTTCTGCTTTAACTCAGGGTGTCTCTAAAAATATGAGTTTTTTTATTATAACTTTTTTGTTTCTCATTTTAAGAAAAGGTAATATCCAAACGAAATATAGAGAACATTACAGCGCGAATTTTTGCTCACCAAAGTTTTTAAATATAACTTATCATTCAAAAGTTAGGGGTAATTTTAACTAACTGTTTCTACCGGCTGTAACGGCAGCGTAGGAAGCTCCATTACCTAGCTGTACATTGCTAAAGGGCGATACGGTCAAAATTTGGTCAATATCAACTTGACGTATTTCTTTCAATTTTGCATTTAAAAAACCTGAACATCCCTCATTTTGAAGGTGTGTGTGTGTAGAATGTTGCTCCTATTTTGATTTTGGAATTCACTCTTCAGTTGTCAAAATGCCGTCCAAGCAAGAAGAGCAGCGTATCAAAATTTTGCTCGCGCATCGCGAAAATCCGAGCTACTCGCACGCAAAGTTGGCAAAATCGCTAAAAGTTGCCAAATCAACCGTTACAAATGTAATTAAAGTGTTTTGGGAACGTTTGTCGACAGCCAAGAAGTCTGGATCGGGGGGAAATCGAAAACCGGAAGCCGCTGAGACGACAAAGAGAGTTGCCGGTAGTTTCAAGCGAAACCCTAACCTATCTCTCCGAGATGCCGCAAATAAGCTGGGTGTATCGTCTACAACCGTGCATCGAGCCAAAAAACGAGCCGGACTATCGACTTACAAGAAGGTAGTGACTCCAAATCGCGATGATAAACAAAATACGACGGCCAAAGCGCGATCCCGGAGGCTGTACACGACGATGCTGACGAAGTTTGACTGCGTGGTAATGGACGACGAAACCTACGTCAAAGCCGACTACAAGCAGCTTCCGGGACAGGAGTTTTATACGGCAAAAGGAAAGGGAAAGGTAGCAGATATTTTCAAGCACACGAAACTGTCAAAGTTCGCAAAGAAATATCTGGTTTGGCAAGCCATCTGTACCTGTGGCTTGAAAAGCAGCATTTTCATAGCTTCCGGGACTGTCAACCAAGAAATCTACGTGCAAGAGTGTTTGAATAAACGTCTGCTGCCTTTCCTGAAGAAACACGGTTGATTCGTACTGTTTTGGCCGGATTTGGCATCTTGCCATTACGGTAAAAAGGCCATGGAGTGGTACGCCGCCAACAACGTGCAGGTGGTTCCCAAGGACAAGAACCCTCCCAACACGCCAGAGCTCCGCCCAATTGAGAAATACTGGGCTATTGTCAAGCGGAACCTAAAGAAGACCAAAAAAACTGCTAAGGACGAGCAGCAGTTCAAGGCAAACTGGCTTTCTGCGGCGAAGAAGGTGGACAAGGTGGCTGTACAAAATCTGATGGCAGGGGTCAAGCGTAAGGCCCGGCAATTCAGATTTGGAAAAGCGGAAGCCTAACTGAATATTTTTCCTGAATTTTATACTAATTGAACTTGAAAAAGAAATTTAATTTGATTTTTTATATAAACGATTTCACCGATTTACACGCGTTTTCCCTTGACCAAATTTTGACCGTATCACCCTTTAGTATTTTATCTTTGAATATCATGTCCTTTTTCAATTCGATAACACAAATATCGAGGCAGCAAACCATTAAGTACGTTAAAAATAAACATCATGGTAAAATATACAATTTTTTGCTGCACCAATAACCATTGCAAAGCGTCTAACATAAAAGTCGAGGAAGTGAATCTGTTACATCTTAAAATCAAACGAATTATTTTATTCTGCAAACGCTGTAGCCTCAGTATTTGTGTGTGATTGGCAAAAAATAAAATGGAAGGGCAAAAGTCCAAATGAGGAGAGATGATTGATTTGTATAGCTGTATTTTACTGCAAGTAGTTAAATCATTTTTCAATCGGCATAGAATTCCATACTTCTTGGCAATTTTCTTGATGACATTGTCGATGTGAGCGTTGAACTTTAGCTTGTCATTAATAATCACGCCAAGATATTTAATCTCCCGAACGCGATCAATTGCCTTATCATCAATCGTAACTGAGACACCCTCATTTACTCGATTTTGCGAAAATACCATAAATCAATTTCAATAGCTTACATTTCAACCATCGCAAATCTTCGTTTAAATGGGAAACGGCTTCATTTAAATCCTTAGCTGCAATGAATAACACTGTTTCATCTGCAAACAGATTAATGTCACAAAATCGTAAAACACGTCGCTTGTCATTAATATACATAATAGACAAAAGATGATTTGGCGAACGATGATTGCAGTGGAGATGATGATGATGACGATTTACACCCCGTTCGCACTACAAACTATATTATGTGATATGGAGTATCTTGATATCAAATGCCATGCAAGTTATTTCCAGAAAAAACTAGATGTATAGATGTTGATATCAAGATACTCTATATCACGTGATATAGCTTATAGTGTGAACGGGGTATTAAACCACTTGTTGCGAGAATCGGTATTTTTTCTGGAACAAGAACATCTGATCAGGATATTGACCTTTGGTTATAGGATCAGGTGTATGATGCCGAACATAACCCAGATTGGGTAACGAGTGAAGTTTTCACAGACGAAGAGATCTTGTCATCAGTCGTCAGCAAAGATCAACCCAAAATGCATGAAGATTGGCTAGAAGAGACTGAGGACAGTAACAACTCTTTTGATACTGCGGTAAACAACGCTGGAGATGCAGATTTTTGCGAAGCAATCAAGTCAATTGATTGTGTAATTCGGTACATGAAGCACGACGCAGCAGATGTTTTCGCACAAAAAATATTGAAGCTAAATGGCTAAAAGGAACATGTTTTCTTTTATTTTATTTTGTATTAATCGTATAAAATAAAATTTCTTTTAAATAATGTGACACAATTCGCATCGATTTGTTTTATTATTACTTTTAATTTTATGCATTCTAAAAGTGTATCCAAGAACGCCTTGAACAAAATATGCGTTGTTAAAAATGACGTTTGACCACCGACAAACCGACATGAATAACAATAGAAAATGTCCTAATATTTCTGTTCAAATCATATTACTGACATCTATCTTCGTGTTCGTTGAGAACGTTTATTGAAGCCACGAACACGCTTGGGAATTTGGTAAGAAGGTTCATGTCTGAGCAAGTCTGGACAAATTAATTCTATCTAGATAAATTGATTCTATAGGCTTTGTCAGGTGGGATCGCTGCACATTTGAATCGGTCGTTATGGATTGTTGATCAACAATGAAGATTGGGTTTCATGTCGGTTTGTCGGTCGTTTGACTTCGATTTAGATGCACGGATAAAAAAGCATTGATAATATCGATGTGTCCCACCTAAGGATTTTTGCAATACAATCATCAAATGATATCTATTTGTAACCACACATACTTCCAATGTGTTCAAATAACCACTATGGGCACAGAGAACAGACGTTCATCTTCGGTCTACTACTTGTGTAAAGCTTTAAACCGATATTTCAAATGTATGTCGTTATGCTCCTGTTAGGCGGCGCTGCAGTTGTGCGATAATTGTCATGTAAATGTTTATCAATAGGAAACCTAGCACATAACCTACAAATTTTTGGTTTGGTTTTCTCTGTAATTGCTTTTTATAGCGGCTGCCCATATTAACTTTTCACACGTTTTTCAAGAAAAGGTATATGGACATCTATGTCTGTTCTCTGTGCTATGGGTGGCCACACATACTTTTCATTTGCTGCATAAACTTCATTTGTGTTTCTCAGAAGGTTCTGTTTATGTGTGAGTAAATGAATATTATGTGGAATTTCACATGGATTTTTGCCAATAAAAATATGTGGATAATTTGCCGTTTGGGCTCTATCCAAAGGATATTTACCATTGAAGTAGCTATTTTCTTATAATTAGGTTCAGTCAAATGTCCAGCGGTCAAAAATTGCACATTGCCCGGATACCGAAATTAGGTGGCTAAACCCTAAGTCTTAGCAATTAAATTTTAAGAATAAATTATCAACAATGAATAAGTTTTCTTTGCGTGGAGGCGGAATAAGGGCGGACCCCATTATTATAGGATGATCAGAAAATTATTATTTTTTAACGAAAATATATAGAAGGTTAGAGTCTTTGGCAAAAACGTAGAAAAACTCATTTAAGCCACTTTACTGAATACGTCAAAATTTTATCTTTTTTTGTTTTGATTCTCAGTTTTTTTAGGTATGCACTAAGGAAATCAGTTTATAACTCCACTCTTTTCATATATTTTATTTCTCGTAAACGGCGTGTTTGTAGCTGACCAATGGCACAGCACAACGGGTTTTAGGGTGCTAGAAAATATTGATATTTATATTCTCATTTTTTTCATGTTTTAAACATTCAATCGTCTTTAGCGTCGGTACCGTGACGTTTCAAGTCGGATTAAAGATTGTACTCGAAAAAAAGAAGGCACACAAAAATGGTCGTCAAAAACTCATTTTTAGCCTGATGTTCATCCCAAATGCCGGCACTTAGACCTTGACACCACTCATCAGGTTTTTGGCAATAGTAGGGCCGACTTCTATTGATACTTTACCAACTTTTCTTCAAAGCCAGCACGTTCTCGATTGCTTTAGGTATTTCAACGAAGTTTGGCCTTCATGATGACCCAAAACTTCTCAATCGGACGAAGCTCCGACGAGTTCGGTGGGTTGAAATCTTTTGGTACAAAACAACATTTTTATCTCTATTTCAGTCTAACACCGACCATGCGTAGTTGTAGGATGCCAAATCCAGCCGCTATTCTCGCCTCTGTAATACCGCAGGAAGGGCAGCAGGCGTTTCTGGAGGCACTCGTCTAGGTGGATTTTCCCATTTATGATACCCGTTGTGATGTACGGTTGCCTTTTCTCTCCACATCCACAGATGGCCTGCCAAGCCAAGAACTTTTTGGCAAATTTGTCCACCTTCTTCTTCCTTTGTCCACCTCATTTTGATCTTAATAGCTGGACTTGGTATTAAAGAGCTCAGTTTAAGAGGTAAAATACCCGAGCAGAACACAAAAGCATATGAATACCTAATTTTGATCTTGATAACTGGCCTTGGTATTAAAGAGCTCAGATTAAGAGGTAAAATACCTAAGCAAAATACCTAAGAATTTCAAGCAAATTATCTCTAGAATAACTAAACTTGTTATTCCGGATACCTGGGTAAGTATCTGGTCACCTTAGAGGTACTATTTTGGTATTGTCTTACCTCAACTCGGTATTCGCATGACATTGTGGGAACAATTTTATGGTATTATTTATTTATTTGTCGTCAATCAATAGTAGACCGTTTTGTTACAATAGTACTTACATTTTATGTTTCACTTATATATACAGTACGCCTTAGGAAACTAAACATCAGATTTGCATTTTTAATGTTTTGATCGTTCGTTATCTAATTGAATTGAAGTATTGTTTTAGTTTTGTTTTGGTCATAGTAAGGTCTACATTTTCTCCATGCTTATTGTAAGTTGCCATCATCTGATTCAGAGGTACAAATTTGGCGTAATTTGTACGATGATGGCTTGTAATAAATATATTTCTATTACGTAGTTGCCGCGACGGTATGTAAAAATTAAGTTTTGACAAAAGTTCTGCTGAATCAACGCGTTGCGAAACAATGTCATTTACGAATGATACTAATGCAAATTCACGGCGCTCTTTTAATGATTGGATGCTGATGAGCATGCAGCGGGCTTCATAAGATGGAAGCGGAAACCTTGTCCAACCTAATTTACGAAGTGCATACAGTAAAAATTGCTTCTGTACCGATTCTAGTCGTTCTTCATGGGTGACTAAAAATGGTGACCAAACCACGCTACAATATTCCAGTATTGACCTCACATATGCAATGTACAATGTTTTTATTGTGTACGGATCATGAAAATTGTAACAAAAACGTTTTATAAATCCAAGCATATTATTTGCTCTGTTGATGATAGTATTGTAATGCTCAATGAAAGTTAGTTTCGAGTCCAAGATAACTCCTAAATCCCTTGTTCTTTTACATTTCTCAACTGGCTGATTCCCTAGATTGATAGTTATGTCTGGGGTGTTTCGTTTCCTACTAAAAGCTATCGAATTACATTTCTTTACGTTCAGCTGTAAAAGACTTTTGTTGCACCAAATATAGAAATCATTTATTTCTTTCTGGAATGTCATGATATCTTCTTTGTTTCTTATTTCTAAAAATAGTTTCATGTCATCAGCGTAAATAAGAAATTTAATGTTTTTGAGAATAAAGGAAATGTCATTTACATACAAAATGAATAAAAGAGGACCTAAGTGAGAGCCTTGGGGGACTCCAGAAGTGACCTTAATAGGATTTGATTTCTTCCCTTTGAATCTAACTATTTGTTGACGGTTAGTAAGATAGGATTAGAGCCATCGGAGGATTCCTGCCTCAATTCCCATTTTTCGCAATTTGAATAGAAGCATGGGTATGTCAATGCGATCAAAAGCCTTGCTGAAGTCTGTATAAAGAGCTTCTACATGGTTACCATTGTCCATTGCTATCAGTGAGTAGTTGACGAATTCCAATAAATTTGTGCTAGTTGATCGTCCTTTGAAGAATCCATGTTGCTTATTAGTCAGTCTGTTTTTGATTTGAGAAAACAATTTTTCATTGATAATTGCTTCAAAAAGTTTAGGAATGCAGGAAATAATGGCAATTCCACGATAGTTACAAATGTCCGATTTTTTTCCACTTTTAAAAATAGGTACTAGATAGGAACTTTTCCAAAGTTTGGGGAAGATCCCAGATTCCAGTGACATATTAAAAAGCCAAAATAAAGGTGCTGTAAGTTCTAATGCTAAGTTCTTCATAAATACGGGTGGAATTCCATCAGGGCCAGAACCTTTGGAAACGTCTAATTTATTCAAACCTTCCAAGATGTCTTGAAATTTGACTTGACTTAATCCAATGTCCCTTGAAAATTCTGGGAAGAAATTGAAATATTCATCCTCAGGTATTTTATCCTCAGGTATTTTACCTCTTAATCTGAGCTCTTAAATACCAAGACAAGTAATCAAGTTATTCGTTCCTGCTCGAGCAGTAATTGCTTCGAGTCCGTCTTGATGTAACTGTCACCGTCCATAACGACGCACTCTAGTTTTGTCAGCCACCTTCGGTAAAACTTCCTGACGCAGGTTTTAGCTACCGTGTTTTGTTTGTCGTTCCGGTTTGGTGCCTTCCTGACCTTGTAGACGCGGATGCCGTCACATTTCATCGTTCGTTCGACAAATTAGATGGAAACCTCCGCGTTCTTTACCAAATCGCGGATCAAAAGGTTCGGTCGACACTTGAACAGCTTCAACACCATCCATGCCTTCACTGGATCAGTTGTCTACGGTTTTCACCACCCGGCACAGTGAAATGCTGAAATCCCAGGTGTTTTTCGATCCAGCTGTGGGACACAGTCAGATTTCCCACGACGGTGCATATAATCTTTTAGTGGATCTGCTTTTGTTCCGACGCCATCTCGATAATCCATCTTGACAGATTGGAATGCAATTTGGCCAACGTAAACTCAGCGGCAGGCTAGTCATGAAGAAAATGAATATATTTTTTGGCTCAGGAAGTACTAGCACTCCCAAACTCGGTTCCAAGCAAAATGATTCGCCCGCAATAACGTAACTCGCACCAACACAACCTCAAATATTCTGTCGAAATAACATAGCGAATCAAAACCAAAACAAAGATACTAGTACCGAAAGGTACCGAAAAGCGTAAGTCTGTTTTGCAAGGTGCAGGCTGCAAGGTGTGCTTCGGACCTAGGGGTTCTTCAACAGTGAACCGATTTACAATCGCTAGTTTCATATTGATTATTGGTAAACTCATAGCTGGTTTGAGTCAAAATTTCATCAATTTTAACCAACACGCTAAAAAGTCGCTACAATTATTAAGTCTCATTTTTTTCGAGTACAGTATTTAGATATTGCAATCACAAATCTATTTAGGGAGATGAACCAGCCCAAGGCTGAAAATCTCGATAATCAAGGAACTTAAAAAAATAAAAACAACTAATCAAATCTACACTCAGCGAAATAAACTATCGATATTCATAAGATTGCATTATGATTATTTGCTATAAGAAATCAGTATGAATTTCATAAATTTGCCTTATGAAAAATAATGATGTTAAAAAAAAAAATATGGAGCAACCTGGATTCGAACCTTGACCGTTGAGGTTATGGGTCCAGTGACTTGCCCCTTAGGAAAGCTCGAAGGCGTACAAGAACAACTTCGTGTGAAAAAAAAAACCATTCATAAGTCAGCCTTATGAAATTCCAAAGCATCATTCATAAGTTGAACCTTATGAAATTCTTAAGATTATTTGCCTAAGTGTATTTAGCCGCCTGTTTTTTTTTTTTTTTGCTTATCGGTCGCCTTGCAAGAATACTGCTTTCAACTCTGTTCTCTAAATTTATTTTTAATGTTAATTTTTTTCGGATGTTGAACTAATTTTTTTCGTAGCAGCCTTTGATTTGTGGCAGCTCAGACTGTACAATTCTTATTTTTTTATTTTCAATAACCTTAATAGCCTTTACTTACTAGAAGTAGTCCTCTTTTGCTCTCTTATGCGCTATATGACCGTTTTCAATGCGTTTTTTCTGGACTCAATGTCCTGGCCAATTGCCGGGTTTTGGACCTTCTTTGTTTAAAAATAACAAACTTATTTTTCATTTTTTTTTTCTTTTTTAACTAAAGATTGGACTCGGGAAAATGTGACACTTTGTTTTGGGTGTAACCTTTTATCGAGTGGGTAAAAATTAATGAAATTTTGAGTAATACTAGTTTGGAGTGTTATGTTTATGTGTGCAAAATCAAGTAGTTTTCAAGATGCATTCGAAACAAGAAGAGCTACGCCAGCAAATCTTGGACGCGGTGATCGATAATCCTGGTCAGTCGCACAGATGGATCGGCAAAAGGCTGGGAAGCCACCATTCCACCGTGTCCCGCGTTGTGAAGATGTTCCAGGAGACGAAGACCATCGAGCGACGCGCTGGAAGCGGCCGAAAACCGAAAAAGGAATACCCAGATAAGGCGCGGAAGATAAGGCAGTACTTTAAGAATAACCCGAACCTTTCCACCCGAGACGTGGCCAAAAAGGTCAATTCGTCGAAGTGGTTCGTCCAGCAGACCATGAAGCGGGCTGGGCTACGTGTTTTTAAGGTCAGGAAGGCGCCAAACCGGACTGACAAGCAAAACACGGTGGCCAAATTGCGTTCGCGGAAGCTGCACCGCGAGTGGCTGGTCAAGCCAGGCTGTCTCGTCATGGACGACGAGACATATATCAAGGCGGACAGCAAACAAATCCCCGGCCTTGAGTTTTTTGTCGGTACGTATCGTATGGAGGTTCCGGAAAAGTTCCGGAAGAGAAAGATGGACAAATTCGCGAAGCAGTACCTGTTGTGGTAGGCGATCTGAGAGTGCGGAGGGTACAGCAAGCCGTTCGTTACAACCGGCACCATAAACGGGCAGATTTATCGAGAGGAATGCTTGCAGAAGCGCTTGCTGCCCTTCCTCCGCTCTCACCGTGGTTCCTAGCTGTTCTGGCCGGATCTCACTTCGTGCCATTACGCCAAGCCTGTAATGGATTGGTACGAAGCGAAGGGCTTTAATGTGGTCCCGAAGGAGGCGAACCCGCCAAATACACCAGAGCTTCGTCCGATCGAAAAGTTTTTGGGCGATAATGAAGAAGAAGTTGAAGAAAAGCGAAAAAACATTCAAAACCGATGAAGTTTTGAAGAAAAACTGGGAGAAATTGTGTAAGGAAGATGGACAAAGCCTCAGCCAAGATCTCATGAGCAGTGTTAGGAGAAATGTACGAGCA
>JAHHFK020002819.1:0-65155 GCA_024533555.2 Aedes koreicus
AGGGGCTATTCATAAACCACGTAGACTTTTTTGGGGGGAGGGGGATTTGACCAAAGTCTACGCTCCATACAAAATTTCAATAATTTGTATGGAGAAAAGTCTACGAGGGGGACGGGGGGGTCTGAGATTTCAAAAATAAGTCTACGTGGTTTATGAACTGGCCCTTCCTTTTAGGCATATTTGTGCAGTGTCGTGCACACATCCGCTGCTTTGTTTGTTTACATGTATGTGCTCCATGGTCCGAAAACAACATAAGCTTAATAATATTGTCATTAGGCCAAATGGGTCATTAGTCCAAAAGCCTGTGGTCAAATGGGTCACTATGTAAAATTGACTTAAAATTTCATGAAATTTTCGCGACATGAAACTAATAAACTTTCATGGGAGATTATTCCTTTTTTGAAACATCAACAGATCTTTCTAATTTGAAAACATTCAATCTACTTACATTTCATATGAAAAAATGAACTTATAATTTTTAACAAATAATTTTTCTTCTTTCAATCAAAGGCAGTTCTTTCTTATTTCCAATCGTACAATTTACAGTCGAGGATAAAACTTAGTATTTCTTGAAATTTTTAGAACATGAAAGCATTGCATTTTTTCTTGTAAGATATTTCCTTCATTTAATCATGAGAAGTTATTTTCATTTTAAAACATCCGATCTGCCAGCATGCCTTGTGTACAAGTGAATTTACTATTTCTTGAAATCTTTTGGGAGATGAAAGCAACGATCCTTAATGCGAAATTTCTTCTTCTTTTAATAATAAGCAGTTATTTCTTATCAAAACCCGCAATTTGAGAATTTAACTGGATATCTATAGGACATGAAAACATCGAATTTCATGGGATATTTTTCCTTTCCTCAATCAGAAGAAGTACTTAAAAACTTACAATTTTCTAACAAACCGTTCGAAGATTATACTTAGTTTTTCTTCTAGTCTTCGAGACAGAAACTAATTAGTTTTCAAGAGAAATGCTTCATTCTTTCGATCATGAGTTGATCAAAAATTTAGTTGATCCACTTTTCACGAAAATTGGTAACTTTTCCGAGAGAAAAAAGGGACAGTATTACAAGTGAAATACAGGGTGTTTTGAGCGTGTATGTGTACTTTTATAATATGAATTATAAAAGTTTATGTCAATTGAACTTCATATAACTAAATTTCCATAATTGAACTGGAAAAATATTTTGTAAAAAATTGTGCAAAAATATTATACTTGGAGATATTTTTTACGGTATTGCTTCTTGAATTATTGTGGTTACAACAACTTCGTTCTGCCAACTGATAGTACAATATTAGCAGATGCTCGATATTGAAGAGTGGCATCATATGTTCTTGTTTTGCAATTGGTTTTTCCACCTTCGATTCATTTATAACAGTAATCGGTGACCTCACGTGTGACTGTTCGGCTGATAATATTCCATGTGCTCTTCTCTTCATATAATTTTTCGGTAAAATTCACTACACTAACCGTGGTATAGGCTTACGCTGAAGCATTCTCGACGGCAGCCATTACCTCAAAATTTAGAATTGATATAACTCAGAATCTGTACTAGATATTGAATATTTCATCACATCAGTTTGTATGCTTACTTGCTGTGAGCAATCTGATGGAGTTCGATTCGATGTTCATTCACTAACAATCGAGATATATAAATTTGAAATAGCGAGGTAAGTTTGCGAGAGAGAGAGATAAAAGATAGGAAAAAATACATGGAGCAGCAATTCACCTTAATTGTCACTTCATATGGAGAGAGCGTGTCGTCTCACATCAAACACCGCACAGAATAAGCCTCGAGCTTAAAAAACCAACAAAGACCTATTTTTTTGAATTTAATTTTAATTGCTAGAATTAGTAAAAATCACTATCAACCATACCCTCTACTGTATTAAATTACTTGAATATGTTATAAAATGAGCATTGTTGCATCACATTTTTGAGTAAGGTCGTAAGAGTCATTGAACGACCAATAACTGATAGCTGATGTTTGATTCGTCAACGTAGAAGAATGTCTTCATTTAATTTCGAGAGTCGATTGCGGAGCGAAAACTGCTAGAATACAAAAGCACAGCCGGTTGATAATGGGTTTTTTTTTGGCGGCTGATGCTAGTCCTAACTAGGTAAATACATTTAAGAAGCGTGCTGATTCAGCTTAAATAGATCGTATGAGTCGTGGAACCTTCTTTTTAATGGACGTCTAACGCTTTGAATATGTTCAAGTGAACGATGATTAATTAGAACATTAAGAAAGCAAAACATATAATACGTGTTGTTTCATTAGTGAGTACTAACTACGGCAAAATCTACAGATAACTATAACTGTATTTGCGTTGCCGATGAATATCAGGATAGCTGGAAATGTATGATTCTAGCACCAGCGAGGAAACGGCTACGTTAGAAAGCAGGGGAGATTTTATATCAATACCTGAGCTGGCGAGCGTTGCCCGACGTTCTTCTCGTATGTGACCGTTCATTTTACCGTCGCTTGCATTTTCTGAAAACGAAACATTATTATTCACCGTATCAAGGTCTTTGAATATCTACTTACCGCAGTCCCAAGCATTTGATGCCA
The DNA here is from genome assembly GCA_024533555.2 of Aedes koreicus. Lineage (NCBI taxonomy): Eukaryota > Metazoa > Arthropoda > Insecta > Diptera > Culicidae > Aedes > Aedes koreicus. The sequence continues at coordinate 2,579 of JAHHFK020002819.1, forward strand.
GTGGCTGGTGCGTAGAGTCTTTCAGTACCGCTTCTGGGCTGATAGGAGCATCATCTTTAACACACCTGATAAGGAACATCGTGGATGCACCGAAGAGTGGTGGGATACCGGCAAGAATTAGAGGTATTTTTGTACTATCCCGATGTAGTCATACAGCATTCCAGCTACCGGTGGTCCAATTATCAAGGTACCGATGATCACAGACCCAGCAGAAATCCGATAGCTTATTATTGGCACCACGAGGTCATTAAATGTCATATGCTATTGGTCCTAGCAAAGAAATGAAGCATCCATCAAAAAGACCCATAGCTAAAGCTATAACCAGCAAAAGTGTGAAAGAACCGGTGGCAGGAAGACACATTGTCATTGCTCCGATTAGCACGAATGACATCTGTTGGAGTAGTACTCGATTCACTCGTGGAAAATCCGCAATAAAACCGAAGATTAAACGACCCAATCCAGATGTGATGCCAATACACATCACGGGAAGATTTTCTCCCTGGCCTAGGAATGAATCCCTCACGAATTTACCCATATGCACATAAGGTACAAAGTATCCGAAAAGAGCTATCGGAATTGATAGAGCCCAGATAATGTATTTCTTCTTCTTCCAATTGTCAAAATTGATGAACGATCGTAAAAATGTGTTGAAGCGCGATCGACCTGGTTTCACGCGTGGCGGTGGTGGAGGTGGATGCAATGGTTTGTAGAGCAATGCGCAAAATATCACAAAGCTCGATATCACAGATAAAATACGGAAGGACGTCGCCAGTCCTTTTTGCTCTACCAATTTGTTTAACAGCACCGGCATAATGGCAGTAAACACGCTTGATCCCGCCGTTACAACGCCGTTCACCAGACCGAGATATTTCTTAAAGTAGTGTCCTAAGATGGCCAGAGAAGGTGTGTACGCCAGCGCAGCACCCAGGCCGAACATTATTCCATAAGTGAAGTACAGCGCGGAAACGTTATGTGTAAAAAACGACGACAAGAACATGCCTCCGCAGGTTAGGACTCCACCGATCAGGGTGGTTGTTCGAAGGCCGATCTTGTCGGTCAGAATGCCAGAGACTGGAGAAAGCAGGAAAGTTGTGCCAATTGTTAATGATCCGACGAGCGCTAGAATGGAGAAATGAAAAATTCAAATAATTAATGTTAAATGGAAATTTTATTCATCAATGACGAAAAAAAATTCAAATGCGTTCCAACGCCTACTCCTCAATATTTTAAAAATAGTTTATATACACTGGTGCATCTGCGTTTTAAAATTTGAACCGATTTATCTGATATGATACAAGTGAAACACGTTTTGTCGAAACACGGTTTATATAGCAATCATGTGTATCTGAATAGTATGAAACCATTTAGCATATTTTTCTCTTCGTGGTTATTTAAGCTGCTTGAAAAAACATTCGTTTTGTCTTGTTTCTTTTAATTACATGCTTGAAAATATTATAGGTATTTACTTTTGAAAAACTTTCGAATGTCCATTTATGGTACTTCTAGATAAAATGAATCAAATAACTGCTTTGAACTGCTAATAATTTAAAAAAAAAACCTTGCGCAATTCCCACTTTGTGCACTAAATTCACCAGCAGAGCAACTTTTTCGAAATCAAGTTAGGAATGAGAAGTAATGAACATCGACATTGATAGTAGCTTTCTTCTTAGTTCATACGAGTGTTCTCGACTTGTAGTGGTATGAATTTGATTGAGGAATTTCCAGCCAATGAACCTATTTATTTAATTATTCTTGTTTTTTTTGCCTTTGTCATGCAAAATAGTAACCGAGTGCTTATGAATGTATTCTACCCGGTGATTCGTTTTGTTATGAAGGTTCTTCTGTTTATAATCACGCACAGAACCATCGCTTATTCTTCCGGTCTTCCTCTAAGTTCTCCTCTGATTGCTTGTCGATCTGCCAAATTTGGAAGACATCTGCATTGAGTTATCTCAAATTATAATAATCCGTCCAATGTATCACAAAACATTGCGATTGGTTGAGCGGACTGAAGATAATGAAATCATTTTGTATAGGACCAAGTCTCTCCCGGTGGTATTAAACCAATGAGCATGGATATCAATAGAAACATATAGTTGCCAGAAAGCACGAAATGCATCTACGGACTCTTATTTTTACGAAATCCCTCAATTGCAATTTTTAATGGATTAGCATAGATTGTTCATTAGACACATCACCTTGATTGATACAGTTATTAGTTTCAGTAGTGCAATAGATTGTAGGATACAGTAGTAAAAATTGAAACTTACGAAAAAAGGGTTTGGTTCGAGCGTCGGCTGTGAAAGGTTGAGTCGATGCTTTATTACACACTATTTTCCTATCGAGCATGGCGCGTTTCGTATTGTTTCGGTTATCTATACTTCGGTGAAACGAGTGATCGAGTGAGCACATTAAGAAAACAACAAAGCGTATCTCAAGCGTTAATAAAATTAAGCTTGTTTTCCTAACGGAAAACCACCATCACACTTTGTGAGTGGCTCCAATGGCATCCTTACTGTTGGTATAAATCGGTTCAAATCAGAAATCGGTACTAATATTTAAATATTTTACTAAACGAAGCGTGAATTCAGCTTATCGTTTTCCAAAACGAACCCTGCTGTCACCCAATCTTGTTATCCAACATCCCAGTTATTTCTCGTGGAAGTGCGGCGGTGGTCTCGGCTTCCAATAAAACGTCCAAATAAACGTTAACACATTCCTACCCTTTTCCTTATTTGACCTACATTCGGGCGAGGCCAGCGCTGGTATTGCCTTAGTTTGGGATCACCAGTTTTACACATTGAGCATGTTTGTATCATCTGTTGATCTTCTGTGTGATAACAGCTGAACTGGCAGTAACGGAATAACAACTTCGGGCGGTCAATCATGCTCATTATCCTGCTCATGCTCATAAAAACGGATAAATTCTTTGAATAGGATAAGACGACTGCAACTTCTCGCTCTGACTAGCTTACTGTTCTGCTTACTTACACGCTGAATCAAGCTGTAAAATATGATCAACATATATTCTCAGTAATACGAAACTACAGTACCCTAAAACGGGGTATGCGGGGTAACATTGATCGGTCTGACCCATATCATGAATAGTTCAAATAAATATTTTTCGTTGATACTCTTTCTAGCTATCAACTGTGTTTCTTAATCTAGTATTATTTGGCTTCTGAAAGCTATAGCATTGGTTTGAATATTCAGTTTTTTGATTAACCAAGAACTGAACATTTTATTGAACATAGCTTCTTCAACTTTCAACTTGCGGGGGAAAAAGCAATCATTGCTTATCTAATAGCTGACATTACAGGTTAAGAGATACTTCCCTAGAAGCACACCTGTTTCAACCCAGTAAAGGTGACTGCTCTGTGACTCAATTAAGTCACAATAGAGCTGCTGAAACCATTTCTGACTGTTGTGTGCGGCTTGGGGTTTTTAGATACTTTAGGTTAGATAGGTTGGGTTCTTGGTTAAAGGAAAAAGATTATAATAAAATTGTTAGTCGTTACTATTTAAAAACTATTATATAATTATAACTATTTTCTCATGGATGTCCATTTTTTACGCTTTTTTGCTACAACTTGTTACAAAATCGAGGCAACTTCGCGTTTGGCTTTTTCATTTAGGCAAAGGAGCAATCTGACAAACATTCTAAGCAACACAAAATCGTCGTATCTGGTAACAGTGACTTGATTGTGACTTAATTGAGTAGTATTGGAGTTTTTTTTTATATATATATAGTACGTTTATTTTCGATCTTGTTAAGTAAAAATTAAATACATAATTAATTAAACTCCGACTTCAACATTGAACTTCAATGCATCTACATCTATCCTATCATTACAATTCTGAATGAAGGTGATATAAATCACTAAAACTTTTAATATCATTGTTCTCGTGTTTGATGGAATCCCTTCTAGTGAGGGAGACAAAAGTTCTTCAGCCTGTAAATTGCTACTGCCATTGATCGCTAACAGTTTTTGTTGCAGTAGCCTGTAGGCATCCCTCATTCTCGAACAGTAGAAACATTTGTGCTGGATCGTTTCAACCATCGGCGTAGTACAGTGAGCGCAATGCTCCACATCGGCTCGTCTCATTGTAAACAGTAGTCGACGGTGTGATATTTTCTGGTTTACCCATACATACAGAACGCTACGTTGCGTAGGCAATAAATCTCGGGCAGCAAATTCTTCCACACTCGGGGCCAGTTGATTGCGAGGTTTGATGTTTCCACTTTCGGTTTGTCTGTGCGTTTTGTAAAAAAACGATGGATGAGATCGGCGGAAGGGTGTTGGCGGATTTGGAAAGGTAAGATCGAAAGATTATTTAGGATTTGTTTCAGGCAAGGGAGATCTGGGATGGGATTTGCTTGGTGTGGATTAATTTGGTTGAGGTAGGATCTATAATATGGAAGGAATTCGATCTCGTGTAAGTGGCGATTAATGAGTAACGCCTTACACATCATCGCTGGTAAATGTAGATTGAGGCCGCCATCCTCTCTACTGCGTGCTAGCCGCTGCATCGGAATGGTCGCGCATGCTCCACGGAATAGGTAGCTCCGCATGGTGGCTGTCAACTTAGCCACGTGAGCAGCCGTCGGATGTAGATTCGCAGACATGTACCATATTTTCGACAACAGGAAGGTATTCAGCAACGTTACTTTCTGGTGTAACGACAAGGTGCGCAGCGAGTGTAACCATACTTGTCGAGAAAAGCTTGTAACTAGGGAGTCCCAATTAAGCTTAACCATTAAGCGCACAGAGTTGGCGAAAAACACACCAAGAATTTTAATTGTGTTTTCCGTACGTAACCACGGTACGGACAGCGGGTTATTAATTACACCGACGTCGATTGCTGTTGTTTTGGCTTCATTGAGGCGCGCCCCAGCTGCTAACTCGAACCGCCTGAACAAATCCCGCATCGCGTTAAGTTGATCAACACTGGATACAATCGCACTGATATCATCAGCGTAAGCAGCGATTAGATCTGCTCCACATACTCGTTCTAATTGTCGCAAGAGGGGACAGGACAAACAGATGCATTGAAAGTGGTTCTCCTTGTCGAACTGATCGCTCTATAGGGAAAGAATTAGAAAGGTGCCCTTTTATGAGTAAGCGGGACGATGAAGCTCCTGCTATACGGGAAAACAAATCCACGAGTGATGCATTGAATCCTAGAGCGCGCATGGTGTTGACAAAAACCGCTGGTCCACACGGTCAAAGGCATGATCGAGATCAAAGGAAATCAATTTTCCTTTTCGTCAATTTGTTTTCAGGTGTGCGATTCTGTCCTTGACAGCAAGCGTAGCTTGAAATATATTGCGTCCGTTGTTTGAGCATTTTTGCGAATCGGTCAAAATATGATGGGTGCGAAAAACATTTTCCAGCCGGTGCTTCAAGATCCGAGAAAGAATCTTGTAATCGTAATTGCACAAACTGATTGGTCTGTATGATAGTGCAGTTTCCCCTATGCCGCGTTTCTTTACCAACACGATCACCCCGTCAACGAATTGTGTCGGAAAGTTTGAACTGATAGCCTCATTTAATATCAGGTTCAGTTCACGGTGCATAATATCGAACGTTCGAAGATAAAATTCCTTTGGCAAGCCATCGGGACCTGGCGATTTTTTGGATGCGCTAGTGCGGATGGCAGAAAATATTTCGGATGTTGTGATGTCATTCATGCATGCTTCGTTTACGCTATCGTGCTCGGGGATGACTCTGTCGCAGTAGAAAGGGTTCCCTTCTTCCACTACATCTACATTACCACGAGCGTAAATATCGGAGAAATACTGAACCATATGATCCTGTATAGCAGCAGAATCGTCGATTATTTGTAGGGTTTTTTTTTTATGGGGGAACAAATGGGGATCTTCGGGGTCGCTTTTTTGAAGGGGGGTTAGGAAAAGGGGAGAAAAAGAGGAAAGGAAAAGGGGGGGGTGGAGAGAGAGGGGATGAGAAAAAAAATTTCATCTCTATCGTTTCTCAGCCTTTCGATGACAGTTCTTCGTCGCACTCGCTCACCCAGCTGGTATGTAGACAACGGCTCTCCGGCAACATAGGTTTCGTTTATTCGCACGAACATTTCGGAGAAACGACGTTGGTGCAAGAGCATTTCTGCTTTTATCCGGTTGATTGTAGTAATCACTGTACGGTTGTTTTGGTAGCTGTCGTACGCTTGCCGGAGAAGCTCGTGTAGACGCTGTTGCTCTCGATTGAAAATATCGAAGGCGATTTTTGATTTCCATCGGAAGAACGATTTTATTTTCGGCTTTACGTACGACAGCCACCACTCCATCCACGACGAGTAGTTTCGGCGTTGGCGAGTCCAATATTGCCACCGTATTTGGAAGTCATCGATATTGTCTGCAGTCAAGAGATGGGGACGAAGGGACCAAAAACCATAACCATGGGCTGTGTCAGGGAGAGGAAGGCAAATTCTCGCGGTGACGGCTTTGTGATCCGAGAAGCAGCATACATGCACATCTGTCGATCTCAGTTGATCTCGGAGGCTGGCACTGACATATAGCCGATCGAGCCTGGACGAGGAGTTGTGTGTAATGTATGTGTACGCTATTTCACGTGGCCGAAGATATTGCCACACGTCGTGCAGATGAAGCTGCTGAACGGTGGTTTTAAGAGCGGGACTTGTGCCCCGTCGCATCACCTAGCCGAATCACACAGTTGAAGTCACCTCCAAAAACGATGTGGTCGGTGCGGTGACGAAGGTAATAGGCGATGGTGTTATTGAAAAATCGCTCCCGCTCGGCACGATAGGCAGATCCTGACGGGGCATACACATTACACAGCGTAGTATTGTGTACCCGTAGCGCGACAAGTCTCCCATCCAGGCTTTTCTCGACGTGAGAATATTTGATGTGCTGTTTCAGCGCAATTGCCGTTCCTCTTCTTGCTTGGTCGACGTTGCAAATTACGTTATAGCCGGGCAAGGTAAGCTGTTCGTTTTCAACCTCCTGTAGAAATACGATATCGAGTTCCATAGTGCGAACGGGGAATGTACGCAGGGCGTTTAGCTTGGTTTGGTTGGTTATAGTGTTGATGTTGATTGTTCCGATGTTACAGCTGACGTACTCCATCATTGTTGCATATCTTCATCGGAGATTTGGACGTGTTCGTGATCGATGGCGCTGGTTTGTTCGTCTGAGTGTCGCATTTTCTTGCCCGGAGGCTGTCTACGCGAACGTCGTACCGAGTGATTGGAGATTTGCGATGTGTGTGAACTATCCGTTTCGTTGCCATCGATCTTGCGATGGGACAAGACGGATGAGGTCGACGAGAGCTGAATGACAGCTTGCGTTGCAGAGGGTTTTGTTGTAGTAGGTGTAGCGGGAGGCGGCATCGTGCTTTTCGGTTTTGTTGACGAAGCTCGTGTCTCACTTGCACTAAGGAGATTTGGTCCCGGTCCCGAAGGGCCTTGTTTATCGGTTACACTTGTACCCCGTACTGTATTCACAGCCGATGGCGCTTTTCGTGAGGCTGTCGGATTCGAAGCAGATGTATTGGAAGGAGGTTTGATAGATGAAGGTTTATTTGCTTCCCTTTTCGTAACATTCGCGTACGATTGGTCTGATGCAAGCTTCTGCACCAGTAGTTTTCTGTTTTGCACACATGGGATGCCAATGTGTACAAATTCATGACAGTGCAAACAGGTTTGCCGTTGTCCCTTGTAAGCCACCGCAGTTTCTTCGCCCTGAATCGTAGCGAGAGAAGGAATATTCTTCGTTACCACTACACGCGCAACACGAACCCCGGTTGTGATACCACCAAAGTCACTGTAGCGGCTATCCCACAGTAGGTCACGAACGTAGATGACATCACCATATTCGGCAAGGAAAGACGCAATTTGCTCATTTGAGACGCCCTCGGGAAGATCCAAAAATCTCACTTCCACCGCCCCGTCCTCCATCACAATACGTAACTTGTAGGACTTCCCGTCAAATACAAACTCGTGCTTATTATCGTGTTGCTCTACGATCTTCTCGGCAAGCTCTAGGTTGTTGACCTTTACGAAGGTACATCCCAGTCGTCTGCTTGGCTGGAGTAGCAGCACATTTTCGCGGGTGAGACCGAGTTCTTTTGCAATGAACTTGTGGATCTCATCATGGGAAAGTTGCTTCGGAAACTGGGAATAGTCGACGCGAAATGTATTTTCGCGGCGCGGCATCGCGAAATACGATGTCTTGGCTGAGATGAAAGTATTCTATCATAATGAAATTTTGACCAGTTATTTGAAAATTTTATAGCAGATCTAGCTTCAAGGCGCTAACAAAACTAAAATCGGTAAACAAATAGCTCAGTATGTAATCGGAGACTAAACTGTTTGATTACTATTATAATAGGCCGTCAAGTACTGTTTCGTTCATATCTTCGTAACGAAATGTCCGAATAAAAAAAAATCAATAGTGTTCTATGGGAATGTTGTAGCTTTCATTTGTCGTCAACAGAACTGAAATCGGTTCACAAATGGCTGAGAAACCGATGTGACATTATTTGTAACGCACACACACACATACACACACATACACACATACACACACATACATACATACACACAGACATGTGCTCAGTTCGTCGAGCTGAGTCGAATGGTATATGACACTCGGCCCTCTGGACCTCGGATAAAAAGTCGAGTTTTCAAGTGATCTTAATACCCTTCTTTTGGTGTAAGAAGGGTAAAAAAACCCTAGCTATGTTGTGTCATTCAAAGATCTAGGATCGTAACCCGACGCCACTAGTTCATCATACATAATATTTAAATGCAATGAGCTATAGGCAAAAAAATATGAGTGAATCGAAATGAGTGGCCGCAACCTTGCTCGAAAGTTATCGCGCTAACTATGAAGTAGTACTTAACTCTACAGGTACTGATAAAGCAGAGAAAACCACTAAGCTGCCTTTTGAATGCGTGGGTTAAAAATCGGTGGAGTTGTTTATAAACTACGGCCACATGGTTGACGTAGACCTCTTTAGGCTTTGGAAAATTCTAATACTAACTGCAAAATTTTGCTGAACTTGAAAAGGGTAATTTTTAAGATTTATGCCGTCAAAATACCGTCAATGGTGATACAATCTGTCATAATAGACGGCATTTTATGGACTCTATCAACTGTTATATTTATAGAAGGTAGTGTTGCGATCAAGCTTGCAAGTGCCCAAAACAATTATAATAATAACTAGCTGACCCGGCGAACTTTGTTCCGCTTTAACCGATTTTATGATTCAAATAATTCCGAACATTCATGATTTAATTTTTTTTTATTAACCAGGCTTAATTATTAAGATAGGCTTGGCTTGTTTGTCACCTCAATTTGTTTATCATTCATTCGCAATCGATAACAGATCACGACACTCGATTCTCAGATATTGATTGAATGAAACACTTTTCGAATTTGTTTGAATTTATATGCTTTATTTGCATGACTGTAGAGGATGACAGAATCTTGCGCCAGTTCTATTCAGTGATTTGTGATAGACTGATATTCTTTGTTCTATTATCCGGCGCGTAAATAAACAAAGATTAATAAACAACAATGCGAGAAGCATTCGAGATTAATCCCGCACACTTCTAAAGATTGACCTTGTGATTTATTGATTGTCACGTCATCATGACCATGCAAGGTGAACTGGAAATTGTATTCGTTAAAACCCGAAAGGTTAATCGTTTGAAATAAGTGGAATTTTTGGAATGAGCACTTCCTCGCCCTTGAATTTTCCTTTGAGTATCATTGCTTGAATGACATGATTCTTGAGTTGTTATACGACCAATCTTGTTCCATTACACAATTTCGGTTGATTGAGATTCCGGAGCATGATGACAACATATCCAATCTTCAGAATTACGAGATTCAAATCCTCGACATCCTTATTTTTCGTTGTCAAAATCTCACGTGCAATTAGGCAATAGTGGTTCTCATAACTCTGGACAATGCTTGGGAAAACACTCGTAATGAGTTCCTCTTTCGTCGTTGTGAAATGGCAATATATACAAATATATATGATCATATATCATATATCATATATATATATATATATATATATATATATATATATATATATATATATATATATATATATATATATATATATATATATATATATATATATATATATATATATATATATATATATATATATACAGCAATTCCATGAAAAAAAGTTATACGATCTCTCAGAATTTTATAATATTCGGTAGGATTGTTCAACATCGAAAAATATTAGACCCGTATTTTTTTATTTCGTTATTAGACTGGACCTTTCTGCGTTAGACTGGTCCAAAAAATCGTGATTTTTCAAAATCTTCAATTTTCAAAAATTTATAACTCCTAAACCGTTTAACCGATTTTAGTCATTTTTGGCCATTGTATTGGTATTTTTTTGAATTTCCAAGCAAAAATACGAAACCTTTGAATATATCAATTTTTGTATGAAAAAAATACAAAACAAATAGTTTTTCTTGAATTTGACTGCGAGGGGCCTCAACGACTCCTTGTTTTAGTATTTTTAAATGAAAGAGCATTCAATTTTACATAACATATCAAAAAATTGGAGATGTTCTGCGTGTCGTTTTGGAGATACAATTTTTTAAATAATAAATCATTACTCTTCATTTTATACATCACCCGCCTGTAGAAACGATGAAGATGCATGGTAGATTACCATGCGTCTCCATCCAATCAAACCTATGACTAATGAAATCTATGAGTAGGTCACAGAATGTCAAGTAAATATTATATAATAAATAATATTTACTTGACATAATTATATAATATTATAGCAACTAAGACTAATGAGACTTTAGGTAGATATTGACAATTTGATTACCTAACATTCTTTTCGTTACACAGAGGGGCATTGGTATTATTATTTAAAAGAAGAACCGTTGATACGTATTGACTACCTACTGTAGATGTAGAATGTTTATCGACCTGTGAGATTGAATTGAATTGTTTCTCGGCTGTAGCGATCAGGTCTACTCGCTGACGGGAGGGAGTAGAGTGGAATTTCTAAAGCGGAGAAGCAGCAGAGTGAACAACATCTCTTTCATTTCATACTCGTCGCTCGCTTGCGTTATCTGTTATTCTGTTGCTTTCTCGCTTTAGAAATTCCGCTCTACTCGCTCCCGTCTGCAAATAGACCTGATCGCTATAGCCGAGAAACAATTCAATACCTATTGTAGTCTAGGCTGCAGTTCACTTCACTTGATCGTAGGTACAATATAAACATCATATAAAACACGGAAATTTATGTAAGAAGTTACCAGTTGAAAACAAAGTATCATATCAGAACAGTTATATCAAAGAATATCGTAAAATGAAACGTAAGTGTTCAATTTGTAGTGTTTGGGTGTTGAGTTCGTGTTCCAGAAAATCAACGCAAAATTGTACGACCATGCTGTGGAAAAAAAGGTTAAAATTGATGAGAGTAGCTCTTTCATTTGTCAAAGTTGCTACAAGAAATTGTATAAGCACATTGATACCATGACCGAAGAACCCATTACAGGACCATCCAGTATAGGCACTACAGGTATGTTATATAAAAGTTCATATAATTCTGTTTTAATTTGAATTCTTCTCTTGCAATTGTTACTGGAACATTTTTATTTTTACATTCTTTTAGAATCGTGCGAAGCAACCAGTCACGAAACAATTGCCCTTGCAGGACCGTCCGGCATTGTTCCTTTTCCCTACCAAAGTAAATAATAAAATAGAAATTATTTGCATGATTTCCAATCAATCAATTTTTAATCAATAATTTGTTATATTTATTTACAGGCTCATTGGAAACAACCAGCTATGAATCGATCGGTACCACCAATAACACGTTTTTGTCTGACGATAATGAAATGCTAACACAGCTTAAGGATAAATTTAAGGAAACAAAAGATAGCAATGAGCGGTATAGGATTTTAACCACACTGCCCAAAAGTTGGTCTACATATAGGATTATGCAAGAGTTTGATGTTTCCCAATATATGGCCAACCAAGTGAAAGTATTACAACAACAGGAGGGAATAATGTCAGTGCCTAAAAAGAGGATTAGTAGAGCTTCGTTAGGAGAGGAAACGCTAATGCGTGTTCGTAATTTTTATAATAGCGACGATATAAGTCGTGTGTGCCCGGGAAAAAGGGATTATTTGATATCCAACAATGAAGAAGGTAGGATCTACATACAAAGAAGGTTAGTTTTATGCAATTTGCAAGAGGCGTACTCCATATTTAAAAATACTCATCCTGATATTAAGATTGGATTTTCGATGTTCGCCAGTAACCGTCCAAAACACTGCATTTTGGCAGGAACAAGTGGCACGCATACGGTGTGCGTTTGCATTTACCACCAAAACGTTAAATTGATTTTTAAAACACTCCAAAGTAAACAATTACTTCCAGATGGTGTTCAGTCCTACCATGATATGTTTTCAAAAATAATTTGTCAAAATCCAAATGAGCATTGCTGGCAGCAATGTTGCGAAAATTGTCCGGGAATGCAAATTTTGGCGGTAGAACTTATGACCATTCTTAATAACGGTCACGTTGAATCATTACAATTTAAACAATGGCGTCAAGCAGAAAGATGCAGTTTGGACTTAGTTGAAATGGACACACAAGAATTTATTGATACTTTTTTAGAAAAATTACTCAATTTATTGCCACATAACTTTACAGCTGAGCGACAGGCAAACTATTTAAAACACGTGAAAAACAATTTAAAAGCTACTGAGTGTATCATAATCTGTGATTTTTCGGAGAATTATTCATTCGTTGTGCAGGATGCAGTTCAAGGCTTTCATTGGGCAAACGCTCAATGTACTATTCACCCTTGTGCTATTTATTTTAAAGATGAAGAATCAAATGATTTGAAGTTTACCAGTTTTATTGCAATTGCTGATTTCACTAAACATAATCATGTCGCAGTGCGTCTTTTTTTGACTCAATGCATAGCGTTCATAAAAAGTAAGTTATCAGGTTTAGAGAAAATTTATTTCTTCTCAGATGGATCTGGAAGCCAATACAAAAATAAAATGACCGCTTTTAATTTGTGCAACATGCAAAAAGATTTTGGCATAGATGCCGAGTGGAATTTTTTCGCTACTTGTCATGGAAAGGGCCCTTGTGATGCTTTGGGAGGCGTATTGAAACGAAATGCTGCGAAAGCCAGTTTGCAAGATCATCACATAACAACGGCCGAAGAACTTTATTCATGGGCTATTTCTAAGCCAGACTCGAAAATACACTATCAATTTTTTTCGGAATCCGACTATAATAAAATGGAAAGAAAATTAAAAAATCGTTACACACGTGTGAAGCAAATTTCAGGGACTCAGTCATTCCATAGTTTTAAGCCTCAAAACGAAGAGTATATTATTGTGAAACAAAATTCATTTTCAACGGAAGAAAAATGTATAAAATTGTTATGAAAAAACTTAATAAATAAAAATAAATGTATAAAAGTGTTTTTCTTATTTTTTAACATGTTCATCATGTCGCGCGGCTTTAAAGTGTTTTTTTCTTGGAACTTACACTAAGCAAAAATATTTGAAATTTTAAAGCCTTATTTATTTGAAAAGGTAATCGTCAAAAAATAGCAATTGGTCTGTGTGGTTAACGGAAAGCCTTAAAGACTGATTCGAATGTTATACTAAGTTTGTAAGTAACTCATAGATTTCATTAGTCATAGGTTTGATTGGATGGAGACGCATGGTAATCTACCATGCATCTTCATCGTTTCTACAGGCGGGTGATGTATAAAATGAAGAGTAATGATTTATTATTTAAAAAATTGTATCTCCAAAACGACACGCAGAACATCTCCAATTTTTTGATATGTTATGTAAAATTGAATGCTCTTTCATTTAAAAATACTAAAACAAGGAGTCGTTGAGGCCCCTCGCAGTCAAATTCAAGAAAAACTATTTGTTTTGTATTTTTTTCATACAAAAATTGATATATTCAAAGGTTTCGTATTTTTGCTTGGAAATTCAAAAAAATACCAATACAATGGCCAAAAATGACTAAAATCGGTTAAACGGTTTAGGAGTTATAAATTTTTGAAAATTGAAGATTTTGAAAAATCACGATTTTTTGGACCAGTCTAACGCAGAAAGGTCCAGTCTAATAACGAAATAAAAAAATACGGGTCTAATATTTTTCGATGTTGAACAATCCTACCGAATATTATAAAATTCTGAGAGATCGTATAACTTTTTTTCATGGAATTGCTGTATATATATATATATATATATATATATATATATATATATATATATATATATATATATATATATATATATATATATATATATATATATATATATATATATATATATATATATATATATATATATATATATATATATATATATATATATATATATATATATATATATATATATATATATCGTTAATGTATGGGGCCGGTATAATTGACCGACAGCTCATCGGGCCGTACATTATCGAAGGTTCACTAAACAGAAGTATTTGGAATTTTTGGAGAACGAGCTTCCAATCTTGCTGGAGGATGTCCCACCTGCTGTGAGACGGCGCTTGGTGTTTCAACAGGACGGAGCCCCACCTCATTCCACAAATGCGGTAAGACATTTTCTGAACGCCAACTATCGGGAACCGTGGATTGGACGGAATGGGCCGATTCCTTGGCCCCCAAGGAGTCCGGATTTGACTCCCATGGACTTCTTTTTATGGGGGTGCATGAAGGAAGAGGTGTATTCGGTGACAATCAATACTTGCGAACAGCTAATTGACCGAATTTTTATTGCTGCCCGAAAGATACAAGAGAAAATGAATAATATTAACCTTGTGGAAGAGACCGGAAGGAGGATCATGTACTGCATCCAAGAAAATGGAGGACACATTGAGCAACTATTGAAATAAATTTATGAAAGAAACGAAGATCAGTGTTTTAATTTGAATAATCATTGGAAAATACCTAATTAGTTCAATGAACAAGTTCAATGTACAATGGTATCGAGAAAAAAAGGACATTTTCAATTTTCATCATGCGTTCAATTGAACCGTCCGCAGCATTGTTTTTTTTTTTGTCACACTTTTCATACCGTCACTCCACGTGGCGATCAAGTGTGCTATGCGCGCTGCAAACAGACGTCAACAGCACCGCACGGTGGGGTTGAATTCTTGTTTTACGCAACCGTTGATTAACGACCCAACCAGATGTGTTTAGTACAAATTTGCGACAAAACTAAACAAGATAGAAAGTTGGTGTCAAAAAGAGAGTTGTAGAGCGGTTTGAGAGGCATCTTTTGGTTAGACAAAACAATAAACTTTATTACGTATTTTTTGAAATAATAAGGGAAAATCCGTAGAAAAACAAAAGTTTTAGATTCGTTTATCCCTGAAATGTGTCTAAATGCAACTTACTGAAAGTAAAAAGGACACTATTAAGTACGAAATTTACCAAACTATCCGATGAAGGTAACAGTTTTGTGTTTAATGGCATAGTTTTAGAGTTAGAGCCAATTTCTGGCAAGCATAGACCAAAACAGAAAAAGTTTAATAACTCAGTGATTTTTGAGATTTGATCATATGCGTAGAACAATTTTTTTCTTCAAATATGATCTTCTATCACCCCTTAAATTATTTGCACTAAGGAACCGAACACCCTGTATATAAACATAAATAAGATGTAATATAGATTTATTATTGGAGTGTAAATTTTTATATAATATATTGTTAAGAGGAGGAAGTGTGAATTGAGAGTTAAATTAATTTAAGAGAATTTGGGAAATGTTTAGAAGTAGTGAATTGAAATTGGGGATGGAATGTAAAGTTTTGGGAATGATTTGTTGTTATAAAAAGATAAAATAAAAAAAAAAAAATAGTGCCACGAAAAACGCATGTTTTACCCATAAGACTCTGGTGAATATCCATAAAAAAATTGAAATGATCCATAAAATACAGCAATGTGATCCATACTTTATAACAAATTTAGCAATAAAATATCAAAAATGTACCGTTTTATAACTAGGGCATGATCGTTAAAAGTGTACGGATTACCCATAAACATATTGCAAATTATCCATAAAAGGTTCAATAACTTTCCTTAAATTTGTAACATTGATCCATAGAATGTAACCTTTGTGCAATAAAATATATTCGTATGTTCCATAAATTATTTGAAATTTTCCATAAATAAATTGCCAATGATCCATAGAATGATTAATAATGAACCATAAGTTTATAATAATGATACATAGTAAATCAGTTTTGTTCGCTAAACTATATGGTATGATCCATAAATTATGCCTGCATTTTTCCAGGTTGGGGCACTTTTTTTTTTAATTTTGATCCTTAAAGATTGTAAAATTGATCTCCAACTGCGTTACTATTCAAATTTAGTTACATGTCCGTTCTTTCAGGTATCCGGATATAGTATTACTGCTAAAGAAGGATTGCGGAGTTTTTGCGTAGCCGTGTTGCGGATTGAAGAACTAAACGGTCGATGTTTCCGACATCCGAAGTGTTAACATAGCGTAGATTAGATTCTAGGCAAACGGCTGATTCAAGCATTTGCCCGGTATAATGCAAACAGAGGATGTTTTTTTAGTTTGGACAGCAGGCGTCTGCCCGGCATAATTTAAATCAAATTTTCTGAAACAACAGTTTAATCAAGTCATAAATTTGACCTGAAGTTCTTTATGTGCAGCATAGCTCTTTACCAAATTTCTTGACAAGCATGTGTCGCAGTTGCGGGGAGATCAAATAATGTTAAGTTCACAAAGTTGGTTTGTTATGAATCATTTTTTGAAGACTATGATTTGTTATACAAACTATCAGGGGTCCCTGGCAATTTATTTATGGCACATTTACAATAATCAATAGATGATACGCACATATGTTACATTCTGTGGATCAATTTTGCAAGTTTAAGGAAAAATATTGAACCTTTTAAGTATCATTTGCAATGTGTTAATGGGAAATCCGAAAAAAAATATATATTCTTCCCTTGATATAAAACGGTTAATTTTTTATATTTTATTGCTAAATTTTGTTAAAAGTATGGATCAAATTGATGAATTTTACGGATCATTTCTATTTTTTTTTTTTTTTTGTTGGTTTTCACCAGAGTCTTATGGGTAAAGAATGCGTTTTTTATAGAACGATTTTCAATTTTTCATGGATCATTTCTTCAGTTTTAAAGGTGCAAAAATAGGGCTGCCGTAGTTCTTTACGTGCATGAGTTTACCAAATTTATTGGGAAACAAATTTCACAGTTGCGTTCGTAAAAGAACGTGAGATCGCAAAAGTAAGTCAGCGTTCTGAAAATTAAAAATCTTCTCCAAAGTGATCCTTCTTTTACAGCAATATTTAAACCTCATATATAAAGGAAAGGACATTTTAATAAATTTGAGTAGTAGCACAGTCAGGGATCGATTTTCCCGTTGTTAAATTTAAAAAAAAATTAAACTCAAAATTGGAATAATTATTATGCCGGAATTATAATGGATCATTTATATTATTATAAATGCACGAAATTGATTTGCTATGGACCATATTTAGAAGTTTATGGTTCATTTTCAAATTGGATCATTGGCGATTTATTTATGGAATATTTTCAATAATTTATTGATCATGTACATATATTTTAGTTCATAAAGGCAGCAGGGTAAATGCACCCTTCTTTTTGGGGAAATGCTCCTTAAACTTTGGAAAAATGCTCCTTAGATGCGTTTGCCCGGTATAATGCAATCGGAGGTATTTACCTTCTGGTTAGCGCTTGCCGGTTGTTTTAACGGGTCTTAAGTTTCTTCAAGATTGTATGGTGGAGCTTCGCTCTGCAATCTTCGAGGTAGTTTTGACGGGTTTAAATTTCATTTTGACGAGTCTTAATTTCATTTTGAAGAGTCTTAGTTTTGTTTTGACGACTCTTAAATTCAGAAACTTAAGACCCGTCAAAACTACACAATCTTGAAGAAACTGAAGACCCGTCAAAACACCCGGCAAGCGTTAACCAGAAGGTTAATACCTCCGATTGCATTATACCGGGCAAACGCATCTAAGGAGCATTTTTCCAAAGTTTAAGGAGCATTTCCCCAAAAAGAAGGGTGCATTTACCCTTTGCCGTTCATAAACGTTAAATTCTAAGGATCAATTTTACAAGTTTAAGGATAGTTATTGAACCTTTTATGGATAATTTGCAATATGTTTATGGGTAATCGGTACAATTTTATGGATCATAGCCTAGATATATAACGGCACATTTTTGACATTTTATTGCTAAAACTTACATAAAGTATGGATCACATTGCTGTATTTTATGGATCATTTTAATTTTGTTATGGATTTTCATCAGAGCTTTATGGGTCAGAAATACGTTTTTTATGGAACGAATTTCAATTTTTCATGGATCATTCCTTCAGTTTAAAGGTGCAAACTTAGAGCTGCCTTGTACACGGTAAGCTTCCCTTACCCATTAATGGGTACGATTTATTATTATTGTTATTCCTCCTGTGGAAATTTTTACCCATTTTACCGTAAAACGAGGTCTACCCATTTAAATGGGTAGACGCCGTTTTACGGTAAAATGGTTAAAAATTTCCACAGGAAAAAGAATAAATAATAATAATCGACATTGAGGGATAGAGACATGTAGGAGAAAATTGGAGTTCAATTGTTTCTTCGTCGCTCTCAAAAATTTGATCCCAAATATAATAGATGTTTAAAGGGTTTAAAAGGCTGGGCGTCATAAAATTAAAAGGTGTAAAGGGTGAAGATGGGGTCAGCAAAGAATAACAATAATAATAAAACGTACCCATTAATGGGGAGAAGACGTGGCGTGGAAGGAAGAAATTGGGTTGATTTTTTTTCTCTCCGTCTCTATAATTTGTTCCTAAAAACAATTAATTGGTTGTTTGTGGGGTGTTATATATTCGTCGTAGGATGCTGCGGTGAAAATAAATTTAATAGGGGTGGTGTGGGGTGGGGTGAGGGGGAGGGGCTGGAATCAACCGTTATAATTTCCAATGTTGATTTTTACGTTAGGTTCTATGAAACAAGAGGGAATTTTAGTCACCGCGATTCGGCTACCCCTACCATGATTTTCGATAAATTTTTATAGGGTTCAACAACTAGTTATTTTTTTAGAATACTGGCTAGACTGTTGCCATACACATAATATTTTTGTTGGTTATGACTGCCCTCAACCTAAAATTAAATATTACAGTAACCGTGCCAAGCCAAAAAAAAACTTCTGCATCTTTTGACGCTCCGTCAATCCGTCAATCCGTACACTCGTTGTTTCTTGTACGGTTTGGATTCCAGATCATGTCTGAGGAGCCTGTTCATCGAAACAGGCAACATTTGAGATAGTTAGCTCAATTTACGGCCACATACGCCCAGATGCCGTCGAATTAGCTCCCCCACGTATTTGATCATTTTCTTCGGTAGGTTCGTGTGACACCTCCATTTTGTTGAACATGGTCATTTCCAATTTTCTTGAACCGTTTCAAGGTACGAGAGTATCTGACGCGGTTGAAGCGATTGCAAATGTAATTTTAAAACTTGCTCCCGTATGGCCCCCTTGGTGGATGATAAAAGTAAATAAACGGGATCGCTTGAATCTTGGTGAGTGTGAGCTGTTTAGTGCAATACCTGAAACTAGAAAAAGAGAAGAAAGATTAGTATTTTCCATTCAAATCCATCTACCTTTATTACTTATCTTGACATTTCGTAACTCGGAATCGCTTATTTATTATCAGCGACAAGCTGTCAAATGGGTACACTCAAAATAATTATTATCAATTGCGCTGTTAAAATTATATCAATAGTAAAAATGGATAAAATCAATTGTGAGCCACCCTGTATGTCTAGAATAAAAACCACTTCAAGCGTGTTATCTCAATGTTTAGTTGACACGTGAAACTGTTATTGTGGACGAGTGACATGCAAAATTTAGAGCGTTTATAAAAGCATGTGAGTCCCGACAAATACGACCAATCTTACAATCAAGGTACTGCAAACAATTCTCGAGTGGTGCGATTTGCTGCCTAGAAAATGTTAGTGTTTATGGTACTTGTTGAAGTTTTGTTTACTTGATGCTCCGTGGGAGAATTTCGTTGGACTTTAAGTGCACGAGAACTGATTAGTATACGGGAAAAAAGTCTTCCAATATAGAAGTTAACATGTACCATATAAGAATCCATGTATCCATTAAGGTATGCCCTACAAGATATTTAAAATGTTTCGGAAGAAACATGAGAGGTTCCTTTTAAAATCCAGCAACGATTAAATGATACTCATGAAAAGGTCCAATAAAAGAAATGAAATGTTCCGTAAACTTTAACAGTACTCATATTTTTAATTGGTACAGCTTTAAAAAATTTCAGGGGGGGGGGGGGGGGTCTGGGTGGTCGTTCCTTTAATGTTTTAGTTTTTTCCTGTTGCATTAGTTCACTGACCTGCTTGAGTTTAATTTTCCTTGTTCTTAATTTTTTTTTTCAATATTTTTGTACAGAATGTTTCATATTATCGAAATATTATTGTCTTGACGTTATGGCGTGTATGGAAAATTTGTCTTGTGCAAATGTTTTCCTCATTTTTTCAAAACTAAGTATGTTTCCGATGAAGAATCCTTATCCGATCATAGATGTATTTACGTTGAACATTTCAATAAAAGATAACAAACCTTTAGAATACCTCGTTAGAGAAACTGGAATTTTTATTTTGAACTACTAGTAATTAAATTCCATTGATATCATCAGAAACTCCAAATGATTTGGATTGTGCCGTTCATATAATATAAAGTCTTAGTTAACTGAAGGTTTGCAAGAAGCTGGTACTTTGCGATAGGTCAATACTAACGGATGTCCATTGAAAAAGGAGAATGAAAATAATTGGTCGTGAAAGGAATAACGTTGATCAACTTAGTATTTGGCCACTTCTTTATAATTACTGCGGCGTCTCTAGCAGCCATAAAAAGAGGCCAATGACAGCGCTTGAAAGGTTTGTTTACTTAGGGGTTGTTTTTGTTGTTATTAATGACACTTTACATCCATCGGATGCATTCATGTCAGTTTCAGTTGTTCAAAGTGTAGCAGAGTGTACAATATGAGGTGATTGTTGTTGTTTATAATAAATATGATTCAATTTCACTTCGCTTTTTTCCTTTGGTTGGGGCTCCTTCTTATGGTTCACCTTCGTTGGCACTTTCTCTCGTATTTTTCAATTTTCTTCAATTTACACATATTCTTCAGACAATTGCAATATCTTCCAACGAAAGAGCAGCTTGGCGCAGCTACTCTTGAAGATGGTTGGAGAGATATTCGAACTGCCATTGGTAGAACTGCAATAGTGGCACTATCAATTCAACAGTTGTCAAGTAATGAAGCGTTAGATTAGATTTAAGAATGTAGTCATGCATTGTCAATGCAATAATGCAACTTTAGCAATGTCTTATAGCACAATAAAAGATATAGCATTAGGTCGATCTAAGTGGGGCCCTTTTTAGCTTTAATCTAACTTCAATGATGCACTAGATGTAATGCATATGCCCTATATATGCATGCTATTATAGCCTCGTGGTTATTTAGGTAGGTACTTCAGCACCGAATCGAAAAAAAAATGGTTGGTTTGATAGCGAATGCAAGCAGTTAGTAGACGAGAAGAATGCAGCATAGGTGAGAATGCTGCAACACCGTACGAGAGCGAATGTGGAAGGGCACAGACATGCACGGAACAGGCAAAATTTTATTCTTCGAAGGAAACAGCGCGAAATGAAAGATCGAGACCGCGAAGCAATGAAGGCACTGTAGAAGGTTAACGACATATGCAAATTCTACGAGAAGTTGAACAGCTCTTGCAAAGGCTACGTACTACCGATATGTGCAGAGAAAAGTAACCTTCTTAAAGATGAGTGAGAGGTGATCGAAAGGTGGAAGCAGTACTTTGACGAGCACCTGAACGGCAATGTTACAGCAAACGAAGCTGGTATGGTAATAAATCTAGGAACACGCGCAGAAGGTGACAGGATTCCGACTCCAACGCTCCAGGAAGTTAAGGAGGAAAATGGTCGATTGAAAAACAACAAAGCTGCTGGTATTGATCAAATCCCCAGCGAGCTATTAAAATACGGTGGTGAAGCACTGGCAAGGGCGCTGCACTGGGTAATTACCAAGATTTGGGAGGAAGCGCATTTACCGGAGGGTTGGATGGAAGGTATCGTGTGTTCCATCTATAAGAACGGTGTGTCTCATCACGCTACTAACCGCTCCCTACAATTAGCTCTCCCAAATTTTATGCCGACGCCTGTCACCAATTGCTAAGGAGTTTGCGAGGTAATACACTGAAAATTAATTTAAGTTTATATTACAAAATCAAATTTAGCACTTACGAATCCATTCGTTGTTTTCTGCAACGAAACGGATTTGTACTTTCTATGAAGCTACCTTCGTAATTAATGCAACACGCGCTACTGTCAAAAGCACGAAGCATTCGTTGAAACAGAAAGAACATTCGTTCATTGCACAAAAACAATACAAAGAGCTACGAATATTTTACTACAAATTAAAAAGAAACGTCTCTCTGGTGGGTGCAAGAATGCCGGAGAGATCTTTATCGACTCGAAATGTAATTGAAAAAAAAAAAAAACGCAACCGCGAGTAGTTCTCCAGCGTTTTTTTTTAATGTTTCAGGCATGGGATTTGATCCCGTATTTTTGTAAAGAGCTGTTGTTGAATCCGTGGTTGATCTCACTAGGCCATGGTGACACTTGAGAAGATCCTTGATTAATGAGTATGAAGTTATAACTCTCGGCAGCGCTCTAATTTTGTTGTTAGGATAAATAAATTATTCTCGCCCATCCCAGCAGCAACATCAACAGAGAAGCAGCGATTGGTTGGTCTTCACGAAATCCATTTCGTGCATTCTAGAAAAAGGTGTAATGATAGCATTTCACCAGATAAACTATTCAACCAGATACACGAGACATTTGTTCTATGTACAAAATCCATGTTTACGAAACGAGTGCATATTTACGAAAATAAATTTTCAGTGTACCAAACGGGATTCATGGGTGCCCGCGCTACTACGAACAAGATTTTCTTGATTCGTCAAGTGCTGCAGAAATGTCGCGAATACTACGTGCCCACACATTATCTTTTCATCGATTTCAAATCAGCTTACGACATAATCGATCGACACCAGCTATGGCAGATCATGCACGAATATGGATTTCCAGAAAAACTGACGCTGTTGGTCAAAGCAACGTTGGATCGAGTGTGTATGTCGTCCGAGAATCAGGGACACTCACGAGTTTACGGCAAGGTGATGGATTGTCGTTTTTGCTATTTTTACATTGCATTAGAGGGTGTAATTTGATGAGCGGGGATAGACACGAGTGGCACGATCTTCAGGAAGCCTGTCCAACTTTTTGGCTTCGCCGACGACGTTGATATCGTAGCACATAACTTTGAGACAATGGCGAAAACGCACATCCCACGTAGCACAATACGATCATAATTAGTTGCAGCAACTTGATTATGACTTAACAAGTCAAATTTAACTATGTTATTTTAACTGAATGGCAACAAGTTTGCTACTAGGGATCAGAATTAAGGCTGAAGCAAGTAGGATTGGGCTCACGATTAATACGTTGAAAACAAAATACATGAAAAAAAAATAGGTTCCCGAGAAGACAATGTTAGCCTCCTACCACGAGTTCAGATGGATGGTGATGAAATCGAGGCGGTAGACGAATTCGTGTATCTGGGCTCATTGGTGACCGCCGATAACGACACCAGTAGAAAGATTCGAAGACACATTATGGCTGGCAATCGTGCTTACTTTGGACTCCGAAGGATGCAAGATCGAGCAAAGTTCTCTGAACCACAAAGTTGACCATCTACAACACATTAATTAAACCGGTCCTCTACAGAAAAGGATACATAGACATTGCTTTTGAAAAACCAACGCGTCCTTGGTGTCTGTGGACGGAAGTGACTGATTTGCATCAGTCGCTAAGAGAACCTCCCATCGTACACACCGCAAAGATCGGTCGACTATGGTGGGGTGGGCATGTCGTAAGAATGTCGGACGACAGCCTAGTTAAAATGATTCTTAAAAACAGGAAGTAGAGGCGGTCAACGAGGAAGGTGGATCGATCAGGGAGAATCTACAGTATGTCCCATAAAAAAATGCGAAAGTTTTCAATACTTATTTTTGGGAAGCTTTAAACATTACTTTTACTGTTCAAATGCGTGTGTGTTATCATTTGACTGTATACTCTGAGACGATGTAAAAAACAGTGGTTCGCGAGTAACAAAAACGATTGTGGGATGCCACCTGGCTACCGTATCCGTATCCAAAGTTCACTCCTTGATGGACCACGTCTACGGAAGCCGGTAAGTGGCCGTCCACGGTCCGCTCGCACACCGAAGGTCATCAGATCAGTGAGAGACAAAGTGAGACGAAATCCTATCAGATCGATCTGGAAATTGGCTAAGGAAGCCGATATTTCAAAAACTACCATGCAACGGTTGGTCAAAGATGACAAGAAATGTTTGTCCAGGGCAAGAGTAAATATGTCATGATTCCCTAAATAAAATTGTGTCTGATGATGATGATGATATGTACTACCACCCATTGTAGCACGGAAACTAAGTCCGACAGCAATGGGCTCTCCCCTCTGTTAGACTTGATCAAGCTTTAATAACCACTGATTATCCTAATCATGCCGTTGTATGAAGGGCCAAAAAGGAGTTGGGTGGATCGATATGCAACATCACTTATACGTATCCACAGGGATATAAAGAATCTCCTTCCAACAACAAGACTGAACAATTGGTCAAAAGAGCAAGCTATCTAACATGAGGATGCCCCAATGGGCGGGGAGAAGAGCCCGCCCTCTATTCACAAACTGTTAGCAATGGGGAGTTGGCATTCCCACTCTCCCCATCCAGAGTGCTTCAATCGGGTGCCCTGATGGTCCCTCCCATTCCCATAAAATATTTATATAATAGTGTATATATGTATATGTAAATGAAAAATACTACAAGCACTCGTATCTATTATATATGATATTCATTCGGTTGATCCTGAAATGCAAGAAATGTTGTAAAGTGTTAAAGTGGCGCTTAAGCACGTTTTCGTTCGTTTTCAGCGATAGCAGCAATTCACCAAAATCTTGATTTGAGGTATCCTGAAAAAGTTTGTTAAATCTATTGAAATTTTACAAAACTAACATTTATACATTTTAGTTTACTGTTGCCATGGTCACTATTTGCTACTTGATGCTGATTTTATAACAGCAATCCGCTTTTATGTTTGCTGATTTAATAGTTATTGCTACCGAGTTAGGAATGGGAAGATTTAACTGGAAGGGAGTTTAAGATAAATGGGCAAAAAAAAAACAATGAGTAATGTTTATATCATCTATGAAGTAAAATCAATAAAATAATATTACCAAATATACTGATATTGTATGTTATGATGAAGTAATGACAAAGATTAAATGTAAAATCAAACACTAGCCAAATGGCACACCGCGCTGCATGAATCAGCTCAGCTCAGAATTGGTAAAAAGTCCATTTGCAAACCGGAAATGAAAAATACATTCAGCAATAAGTGCCAAAGCCTACCACAGAATCCGTAATTTTCAAAAGCCTACCACAGCTGTAATTTTCTGCGTCATATACTGGACATATATGGAATGCTAGATGTCATAAAATGAAGGGATATTTCGTGTTTAAGCCAGATACCGCCTAAATCAGGTTTTTTGTATGAAAATGTGAAGGGTATGATATGATGGAAATAATACGATGTTGTAAAGAAATACTACATAATGTACATATAATAATTAAATGCCGCTATTTACCTCTTCGGCTGCGATGTTAGATGATTGAAACTCTAAAATAGCGAAAATTCCAACGTGATATAATGAAATAAAATTGATCGCCTGGCCTCCTAGCAAAATAGCTAAGAAAATTTAGGCAAATAAATTTCATATGAGTATGATTACTGCCCAAAAACGGAAACTCAAAAAATCCAAAACAATTTTTTTTTTTGTAGAATTTGTCGTATATATTCCTCTCTCTAAAAAAAGGTAAAAACCATCCAATCTTTTCAAATACATAACGTGAGTTAGGTGGGCCAAAACTTACAACGATGCAAATGCGAAGCTGAAAATAGCATAACAAAATATTGTGAAGGGATGTTATAATATAAAATGATAATAACAATTATATTTGTAATGTCTGCATGTCTGCTGATCGTGCTGCAATTGTAGACGGACTTGCATTATCATAGCCACGGGGGAAGAAAACAATTCAAACCCATTACACAATACCCGGGAATTCTATGGATGATCTGAGATTATATACCGTATAAAGAATACTTCCATTTATCGATGCAGAGTAAGATTTCAGCATGCTACTTAACCGGGGTCACGCTGCCTACTTCGCCTTGGTGCGGCTGCCACCTAATGTATAGTTGACGCGATACTGCGTTTCTCACTCAACCGCTGGATGCCAGGACAGACGCTGTTTGGGCCGCACCTCCTTGGTAGACAGACGCTCGGAACGCACCTCCTCAATCTAGCTGAAGTCAGAAGGACAACAGTGCCCAGGCTGCACTACCAGCTAAGTACGCAACCCTTAGCTGGCGGTCTTTGTCATCTCTTGACCCGTGGAAGCATGAGGTAGGAACTTGTGAGGACCATAGCTATGTTGCGAGGACGCACGCTCCATCCCAGCTATCTACTCACCATTTTGCAGCCCAACACAACACCAAAAGTATGCACATTATTTGCTACAGATAAACGATCTAGCTGGCAGACTTAATAAGCACTTTTCTGACATACTGACAACTAACCATCCTCGACTGAATTCAGTTTCGATTATGAAAATATCATTTAAACAAACTCTTTTATTGGGAAATCTGAGTAAGAAGTGTAACGAAAAGTAGTTTTCATCTTTTGAAACGTAATTGAGCTTAAACTATCTCATACTATTTTAGCGTGTATATGGATTAAGAAAAGAAATTATTTGAAGACATACAGGAAGCAGAAAGTACCAAAGCAATCTCCAGGGCAGAAGTGTCGTGCCAAACCGAGGGCCGGAAAGATGTACAACCGTATTTTGGACAATCCCTCCCAGTGTGTTTTGATGGGCGACGAAACGTACGTGAAAGAGGATTTCCGTACACTGCTGGGACCTCATTTCTAAACCAAATCGGCTGAGGAGAGTGTTCCAATTGTAGATACGGCTGTTGCGACGGAAAATTCGGTGAGCAGGTGCTCGTTTGGCAAGCAACTTATACATGTGGTTTGCGATCTTCCAGTTTGTACACAAAAGGAACAATAAAAACTGAAATTTACCGAAACGAGAGCTTACAGAAGAGGTTGCTTCCACTGTATCGGAAGCATGAGATTCCTTCTCTCTTCTGGCCATTATGCCAGATCAATTCTACAGTGGTTTATTGATAACAACGTTGATTTCGTTGAAAAAGATATCAACCTTCCAAACTGTCTCTAACTGCGACCGATCGTCATCCGGAACCTCAAAAAGGCAGGTACAGTGGCTCACAACGCGACGTGACGGTGAAAGGCTCCACTGACAGCTAAACCATACACTGAAAGAAAATTTTACGTTGACTCAGACCACTGACGCGACAAAGTTACAAGAAATATATCCGGACACGCTTTATATTCGGGTTTTTATTGTAAATTGCCGTCTAATTCTGGCCAGTGTTTGCATTTGCTGTCCTTACCCATCTGTCTGAAATAATCGAAATGTAAATTTTTTTTTAAAAGCGAAAAATAATTTACGAAAATCATTGTAATAGGTACATATATTGTATGCATAAGTAAGGATGATCTTATTGCATAAAATGTCAAAAATATGTACTTTTCGTGACATTTGATTGTTTTTTTTTTTTATGGTAGTCACACTGCTACCAGGCAGTGATGATTAATTAAAAACAATCCAAATTAAGCGTCAATTGCAGCATTAATCAATATCAAATCTTAAATTGTGTACAAAAGGTTAGAACTAGATGATGATGACTATGATGACTTCAGAAATTGTTGTTTTTTTTTTTATTTGGGGAGCTTATTTGTTTCCGGAAAAAAATTAGGTTTATTTGCTTTGCCATCAATATTTTTGTAAATTCTACATTTAACTAAGGTGCGTGCTTGGCGATTTTGTCGAAATTCCGCAATTCCATACATGTCACAGTCTCATACTAATGCAAAAACAGTGCATGGATTGAAACCTCTAATTTAATTACTGTAGAAGTTACACTAGAACACTAATTTGACCGACACAAAACAATCGATGGTTAAAGCTTGAGTTTTTCTGCTTTGCAAATTTCAGACCTATCGGACAACGAATCCACCGCGAAGAACGAAAACGTTGAGGATGATCCTAAGGGTCGCCCGGTTCGTATCCGGATTAAATCGTTGCGAAAGGTGTACTCCAACAAGAAGGTAGCCGTTGAAGGATTGAGCTTCAACATGTTCGAAGGTCACATTACAGCCCTGTTGGGACACAATGGGGCAGGTAAAACGACGACCATGTCAATGCTCACGGGCATGAAACGACCGACGTCAGGGACGGCGGAAATTTGGGGTTACGATATTCGATATGAAATGAAGAAAATCAGGAATTCTTTGGGATACTGTCCCCAGCACAACATTCTATTTGATCGCCTAACGGTACGGGAACATTTGTATTTCTACGGGCGGTTGAAGGGTCTGTCGAAGGTCCAGGTGCAGTACGAGTTGGAGAAATACATTAAAGCACTGGAACTGGTAGATAAGACGAATGTGCGAGCCTCCAGTTTGTCCGGTGGTATGCAGCGGAAGCTGTGTGTTGGAATTGCTCTATGTGCAGGATCGAAAGTAGTACTTTGCGATGAACCGACGTCGGGAATGGATCCTGCTGCAAGGAGAGCGCTGTGGGATTTACTTATAGCTGAGAAAAGTCGTCGTACGTTGATATTGTCAACACACTTCATGGACGAAGCCGACATGTTGGGGGATAGAATTGCCATAATGGCTGATGGAAAGTTAAAGGCGGTTGGATCTTCGTTTTTCTTGAAGAAGAAATTTGGCGTTGGATATCGTTTGATATGTGTTAAGGCGCCGGAATGTGATGTTGAAGCGGTAACGCAGATACTTGGAAAATATATCACGGACATTACGGTTGAGTCAAATATTGGGTCTGAGTTGTCTTATTTGCTACACGAGGAATTTGCACATAGATTTCAACCGATGCTCGAAGAACTGGAGAATAATAGTGAACGTTTGTTCATCTTGGATTTTGGAATATCATTAACCACATTGGAAGAAGTTTTCATGAAAGTTGGCTCGGACTCAACACAACTCAGTGACGCTGTGAGTATGAACAGCTTGGAGACTACCTCTACAGATGTTGAATCGAACTCAAGTGTTGGCGATTACGAGCTACTGACAGGATTCAGCCTATTTCTGTGTCAGCTTCGAGCTCTGTTTCTGAAAAAAGTTTATCAAACTTATCGCAACTGGTTCCTTTTGTTGATTCAAATTGGTATTCCTATATTATTCGTGTCGGTTACGATTGCCGTCGTGCGAGCATGGATTGGATCGCGTGACATGCCTGCTCGTGTTTTATCTATCAGGTCTCACAACCCATCAGTTACGCTCGTGCAAGTGGATTCACCCGAACAGCGAACTGATCTTTCACAAATGTAAGATGGAGCTATGCGAGTAAGCTTATTATTTTAAGTATAATGAAGATATTTTTTTTACAGGGTCCTGAAAAACTACTTGTATCATCTTCGTTGGACTGAAGGGCTTGTTATTAGTTTGATAAATGAATTCATCGTGCGGGTATTTTTGCAACTTTCCGAAGAGAATTTGATAGTGGTCAACCGACTTTATATAATGGGTGCAAGTATACTCAACGACAACTACACGGCTTGGTTTAACAATGAAGCGTTACATTCGCCTGCAATTTCCTTAGCTGCTATGCATAATGCATTATTACGCACATTTGCCAACTCAACGAACTATCGGATCGATGTTAGGAATCATCCACTCCCTTTCACGGACGACACAAGAGTCAGTTGGCGATGGGTAAAATTGAGTGGTCCACATGATTTACTTTGTTTCTATTTATTTCAGCTTCAAATGAGCAGAGCGCATAATAATCTGGGCTTCCAGTTGGCATATAATACCGGTTTCGGTATGGCTTTCGTTTCTGGATTCTTCGTCATTTTCTATATTCGAGAACGTGTAACCAAAGCTAAACTGCTTCAGTTTGTCAGTGGTGTGAACCGTTTTGCATATTGGTTCACCGGTTTCATTTGGGATTACTTCATCTACGCTTTTGTTTGTTTGTTCATCGTTGCAACCGTTGCCATATTCCAGGAGCCGGGATTCAGCACTGGGGACGAAGTGTTTCGGCTTTATGCTATCTTATTGATAATCGGACTTCCTGCGCTTCCATTGACGTACATCACAACGCTCTATTACTCGGTACCACCAGCAGCTTTTATCCGCGTCAGTGTAGCGTTCATCGTTACCGGAACGGCACTTTTCATATTTGTCTTTTTATTGGGAACGGAATTGTTCCAATTGAACGAGCTTGCTGAAACTTTGTCAACGGTATTCCTAATCTTCCCGCACTTTGTACTCTGTGATGCGATCGTGAATTTGAGTCGAATGTCCATGACGAAAAATATGTGTGAAGCACCACGACCTCCAGGTGTTACACCATTACCCGTATGTGGACAAGATCTACATTACATGCAGTGGGATCGCCCAGGAATTGGACGGCATTTGTACTATAGCCTCCTGATGACCGGGGTGTACTTCGGGATATTATTCTTGCTAGACTTCAAGGTTTTGAAGGTTCTAGTTCAGAAAACCAGGGAATGGTACTATAGAGGACAGTACAAGTTAGAAGTGAATCATGACAATTTGGACTCCGATGTTCGTGTGGAGAAGGAACGGATTGAAACGATGACAGAAACTCAGAGAAAAGATACCAACTTGGTTGCCCACAATATAACGAAGTACTACAACCGTTTCTTGGCGGTAAATCAACTTAGTGTGGGTATTAAGAGGTAAAATAACGACGGCCGTTTCATAAAACATCTAGTTTATTCATGATCCATTAATTACAGCTACGAATGCTTTGGTTTGTTGGGTGCCAATGGCGCTGGCAAAACTACAACTTTCAAAATGCTATCGGGCGATGAAACCATATCTTTCGGCAACGCTTGGATTAAAGGTAACAGTTTGAAGACAAATCTAAAAAATGTCCACAAACACATCGGGTATTGCCCTCAGTTCGATGCTTTGATAGAGGATCTGACAGGACGGGAAACTTTGAAACTGTTCTCACTTTTGCGGGGAGTACCGAATTATACTATTCCTCAGGTATCGTTATTTCTGGCCAAAGAGTTTGGCTTTGTGAAGCATTTGGATAAACAGGTAAAAGCCTATAGTGGAGGAAATAAGCGAAAGTTGAGCACAGCACTGGCGTTGTTGGGAAATCCATCGGTGATTTATTTAGACGAACCCACGTCGGGAATGGATCCTGGGGCGAAGAGAAATCTGTGGAACGGCGTCTGCCGCGTGAGGGATAGCGGAAAGACGATTGTTTTAACGTCACACAGCATGGAAGAATGCGAGGCATTGTGCACACGACTTGCCATAATGGTGAACGGTGAATTCAAGTGCATTGGGTCGACGCAACACTTGAAGAACAAGTTTTCGCAAGGATTTGTGCTGATTATCAAAGCGAAGAAAGTTGAAGCGGTCGCAAAGGTCAAAGACGGTTCGGTACCTGAAGTCGCGGATTTGCAAAAAATAAAGGACTTTATTACGGTCAATTTTATTGATACCCATCTGAAGTAAGTGTTGTTTTCAGTGTTTATTAAAACTCAAACTAATTATATTTCACCCGTAGGGAGGAGTACCAGGATATGATCACTTACTACATTCGTTCGCAACATGTGAAGTGGTCCGAAATATTCGGCATAATGGAAAACTGTAAACGAACACTCAACGTAGAAGATTATTCGATAGGGCAAACAAGCCTAGAGCAGGTTTTTCTCTCATTCACAAAGTTTCAGCGAGAGGAATAGAAAGCGTCAAATGTGTGAAAAAGAATACTGTTTTGCTGTTGCAATTTAAGTCCAAAGGTATTATTTATTTAAGAATAAAAGTTATTTATTTTTTCTTCAATTATTTATTAAAGCTGCGTGTGATGTTACCAAATATCTGAAATACTCCCATGACTATAAGATTATTTTAAGCAACTGAATAAATGATAAAAACAGATCCCAATTATCATCTATAAAGTGCTTGAAGGCTGCTTGACACCAACATTCATAAAAACCAAGCCAGTGTTGCCTTATTAATATCCGCCAGAAATTCATTAACACCAGAGTCTGTCCAGTTGGCCCAGTATCTTTTCGAGACATTCAAGACTGATTAAATGCAAATAAGTTCATGACAGCCTTCTGAACTACTAGCATCTATTTTTTAAGATAAGGTAAAGGTAATATGACATAACTATGTTTATCACCCATTTTTAGCGATTTATTTAGGCCCACTCAAAATTACTCAAAATGGTTGTATCTAAAATAATAAAATGTACGACTATAGTTTGAAACGCAAATTCCATTATCTACAAAGTTTGAAATATTTCATCGGCGAATATCTGAGGTTTTTTTTATGTTTTCAATGCTTCATATATGGAAACAAAGATTCGAAAATTTAAGAACGGCATTGTTTTCTTTGATTATCAGTGTATTCAAATTGTTTTTATGTCACCATAAAGTCCACTTTAGCTAGTATTTGGCCGCTTCTTTTTAATAATTGTCGCGCCTCTAGTTGTCATCGCGACAAACTAACGCTTCATATATGGAAACAAAGATTCGAAAATTTAAGAACGGCATTGTTTTCTTTGTTTTGGGGTTTAAATTGGTTTTTGTCCAAATAGCTAGTATTTGGCCGCTTCTTTTTAATAATTGTCGCGCCTCTAGTTGTCATCGCGACAAACTAACGACAGCATTTGCTCCGCAAGGATTGTTTATTCAGTGGTAAAAAAAAAGACATGAAAGACATGAAAGACATGAGAGGATTCTGCACATTCACGTTGAAAACCCAACGTGGTCAGAAGGAATTATCGCAAAGTTTCTCATATTTCCAAAATCGACTGTAAATACCGTGCTCAAACTTTACCAGGAAACACTAACGTAGGATCAAGCAAAACAAAACAAACATAGAAGTGGAACATACGACCGGAAACTGCGAGCAAAGATAATGAGGGCAGTCCAAAAGAATCCCGGAATCTCCCTGCGTGATTTGGCGAAAAAGATAACTGAGTTAACTGCGTCGCATAGTTAACTTCGGCGAATCTGTATGCAAGAAGGATTTCGGATGCACAATACCAGCACACCCCTGAAACAAAACCTGGTTGCTAAAACTCGTGAAAGGAATTTGTACGATCACGTACTGACCAAGTACAACGAATGTATTTTGATGGACTTACGTGAAAATGCCTGTTCAAAATTTTTACCTTGCTAAACGTAATGCACCGGGTATGTTCAAATATGTCTCTGCAGATAAATTCAATCGCAAGTTGATGATTTGGCAAGGTATCTTCAGTTGTGGAAGAAAAACAAAGGTTTTCATCACTGGAGCGACTATGAATGGATAAGTTTACTAAGAGGTTTGTCTTCAGAAATTTCTCCGTTCATTCAATCACACTATTTGGTATCCACAGCGTTGAAAACTGTTATAGAGGCCAACAAGGATATGTTCAGGACATTTTACGTTCAAGTGGAAAAGGCAAAAACTTGTACTGCTACCAAAAATGGGTAGCTCCTCGGTGAACCAGGTTCCTGATATGCTTGCTGGATAAATCGGCTAGCTGTTGGAGAGGATCATCCCCAATATGCTGACGGCATTCACAGAAGAAGAGCATAGGCTGTCGGAAATGCAGTTTGGATTTCGGAGAGGGAAGTCAACGATAGATGCCATCAAGGGACAAGGCAAGGAGGAAAAAACCACGGGGCAACCGGTACTGCGCTGTACGAGATGAATGTTTCTGACTATCTGTGCAGGATTCTAAGAAGCTATTTCGGCAATCGGACCCTGAGCTATAATAATACTATACAATACGGGCATGCCACCGGGCATTATCTTGGGGTAGACGTTGTGTAACGTAATATACGACGGAGTGCTGACGATGAAGCTACCGACAGGCGTCAAAATCGTTGGATTTGCAGACGACATCACGTTGATGGTGATTGATGAGTCACTAGATAGAGTGGAGATGCGTGCCACTGATGCTGTCGAAAATTGGATGCAGGAGAACTGACCATAGCTCATCAGCAATTGTAAAGTGGTGCAGAAAGCTGAAATCACAATCGGTGAACACGCTATAGCATCAAAGCGTGAGTTGAAACATCACAGCGTAATGAATCATTACTAATGATTGATGATCAGCGCAATTTCAAAAGCCATGTCGATTATTCTTGTGAGGAAGCAGCGGAAGCAACTCGGCAATAAGCATTAGCAAGAGAAGGTTATTGGCTAGCATTTTGTGGTAGACAGAGTCAAAGTGGAAATATAATTAAAATTGCGATAGCAAATAATAGAAAGAATTACCAGATGAAATCTGGTTTAAGTAATAAAGTAACCAATTTTGAGTAGAATTAAGTGATATGTGATAGCAGTATTTATAGAGAACACGAAAACGCAACCCCATTGGTTCGTTTGGATATTTGATAACAGCTAGAAAAATCACGGCGACTATATACGGGCTATTTGTGTGCGTTAGTTCATTCTTGTAACGAATTTCATAAGGGTCGGTTCATAAACCACGTAAACTTATTTTTGAAAATCTCAGACCCCCCTCCCCCCTCGTAGATTTTTCTCCATACAATTTTTTTAAATTTTGTATGGAGCGTAGACTTTGGTCAACCCCCCCCCCCCCCCCCCATAAAAGTCTACGTGGTTTATGAATAGCTCCTAAGCGACGGATCACCTGGAAGCAGCAGTAAATACAGCAGCGGCGAGAACAGTGGCGGAGAGAGTAGCGGCTTGCAGCAGTAGAGCCGACAACAGTGACGATGGAAGCAGCCAGCAGCAGCAGCAAAAAAATAGGGGGAAAAAAAATCAAAATCGTTTATTCGTGCTGAAAGGCTTGGTCAGGTCACGACACATGTCTACATCTATCCTAGTCCAGCGTGGGTGCCGCATTGAAGACGAAGCAAAATAGGGTGCAGCTGAACAGCACGTTCAGATACATGGTATGTCTTATAGCCGGTATGATCCCTATCGGCTACGTTTTGGAAGACGACATCGAGTATTGTGAGGCTAGGGAAGATTGCGAGAGTCGGGATAATGAGAAAGTGGCAACACGAGTGGGACACTGCAGTGCACGGACCTATCGCTCTATCCCGAACGTGTTGAAATGGGTGGATAGGCCACACGGAGAAGTCAGTTTTCATATATGACTCTGTTTCTGTCAGGTCACGGCTGCTTCAAAAATTCTCTGCTCTGAGTGCGGAGACGTAGAGCAAACGCCGGAACATGTCATTTTCGAGTGTTCACGTTTTAATACGGAGCACAGACAAATGAAGACTAATAGCGGTGAAGATGTCAATGTGGACAACATCGTGGACAGATGTGTAGTGAAGAAAGCACATGGAACGCAATATGCACAGCGGTGGTGAAGATAATGTCGTATCCCCAGCGGTAATGGAGAGAACAACAAACAAGCGACTGACAAGACAATTCGGGTCGGGTGTCATAGTCTCTGTCGAAGCGCCACGAAGAGACAGAGTGAACGCTTAGTGAAGAGACAGTCCAAGTCGTGCACCAAAAGTTGGAGCGCAACTTGGCTTACGGTCGGTTTTCGAGAGAACTTCCTACGCCGGGGAACTCTCTGACGGAGTAGGGTAGATCCACCGCCGAGGAAAATCCGAGTACAGCGCGTAAAGTTGGAAGGCTAAATGGCAAATGGTCGCTGAAGGGCGACAGTTTTTTTTCTTCTTGATTATCGAGATTTTCAGCCTCGGGCGGGTTTATCTCCCGTCTGGTAACTTGTCAGGGGGTGAGAATCGAACACTTAACTTTGGTGTTAGAGGTATGGTTGTTAACCCATACGCCGGGGCCGCCACCAATGGCGACAGTTAAAGTAAGTTACTAAAGATTTCGGTCGGTTCGGAGGTCGGTTTTCGGGTCAACTACCACGCCGGGGAATTCCCTGATGGAGTAGGCTAGATCCACCGTCGGAGACTAGATCGAGTAGTCCAAACGTAACGTAGCATCGGTGATAGGTCGTCGAGGCACCTGCAAACCGGAAGCCATCCTCCAACCGGAATTGCAAGACTGACCTTGGCACTTAACCGCTTGGTTACGGAACATTTACCACAGGCGGGGAACGCTTCGACGGAGTAGGGTAGATCTCCCGCCAGGGATGGGTCAAATTACTCACTTTCGGTTTCGGGAGAAGTTCTTTCTTCGGGTAGGGCTGATCAAAGTTGGGATGTTACTAGCTTAATGTTGGGTTAGCTGAATGGCAAACAACAAACTGACCCCCCCACACACACATAGCACATGGGTGAAGTTCGTCGAACTGAGTCGAATGGTATGTGAAACTCAACCCCGACCCCCCCCCCCCCCCCCCAGGCCATGGATAAAAAGGTGGATTTTTCAAGCGATCTTTATACCCTTCTTTGAGTGTAAGAAGGGTAAAGATTAAGTAAATATTTTGACAATTAATTTTGAACAAACGATTAAGCCGATTCAGATTTTCTTAAAGGTGCAATGCAGAGTAATTAAGTTTCAAAAAAATAAATTTATATAGATCCGCTTTTTTTAATAGGTGGAATGTCATCATTTATTACTGACATACAATGAAAAGACTTGCAATTTTATTCATCAAATAGTTTTCCGATCAACGTAGAAACTGGCAGCTACCGATCGTTAGTTTATTTTCTGTACTCAATTTTCGTTCGTCATCCGTTCCAATGTGTGGCCAGAATTGCATCAAAGCACAAATGCTGCGGGGAATTGTTATGCCTACCTGCTTAGTCACACGAGTGTACATATCAGTTTTCGGTTATTTATTTTATAATACAGATTAAAACTTTTGGCAATATTGCATACATTTTGTGTGTTTCATTCCACTTTGACACTACCATGAATAAGTGATGCTATTTGCTGATTTGACGGCTTTACCTCTTGGTGGCGTTCAGCGGGGACTACTTCCTAAAAATTATCCAAGTTGAATTAAATATTTGATTTCTTTCGCTGATTTACAATATACACACACTTAAAACATTTGTATTTCATGTGAATACAATGCTCGTTGAATCCTTACTCGTGAGATTCGCATTTCTTAAGTATATTTTTACAAAAAGCGTTCTTTTCGTTCGTCAAGTAGAAGTTATTATGAAAGAGTAGTTTTTTGTTTTTGGATAGTTTTTGCACTATTTTTATATGATAAAAACATGCAAAACACGCAATCTTATAAATAACGGTGAGGATTTTACTTGCGCTTCGTAAAAACATCGATTCCATTCTTTTTTGGCACATACATATATGTATTTTTTTTCTTCACGTTAAAATAACTTTTGATTTGTTTCAAATAGACACCAATCGATAGGAGATATTGTGTTTCATAATTATTTAGACATTTTTGATAACAGGTTTTAGTTTATTAAAATTTTAACTGGCGAGACTTTACAACATATTAAAATTGGAAGAAACAGACAGTGAATATGTACAATATACAGAAAAACGTTATAATTTACAATAAACAGGACTAATTTGTGCCGTCTAGCCGATTTGATTTACCATGCTGAAATGTGAGGATTCACCAAAGGGCATTTGAATTTAAAATTTTATCAGTTACTTGATAAAACTAAATCTGCTTGTAGGAGTGCGTAAATGGCGTTTATGATTTTTCGTTTGCTAAAAGAAGCTATTTTTAAGAGCTAAAAATACTTCTTCCGAGGGATTGCAAAAAGGGGGTTAAAATATCACAGTTGCAACGCAATTTGTCATGAATAGAACAAAAAATACTTTTTTTTTTTGAAATAGCAAAACTAGTACTCCTCACATTCCCTGGTGTGCCTGTATGTGTGCGTGTTTTCTTAGAGAGTATGGTGGGGTTGCTTGATTCATTAATCGTTGTACCTCTAGTTTTGTTTCGTCTATACACAATTTTGTTTCAATTAAATAATACTTAAAGCTGAGAGAGACCGAGACTACTGCTGGTGACTTTATCTTTTGTGTTTCAGCTGACGAGCATTGAGCACCTTATAGACGTCCTGCGAGGAAACTTCTTTGTAGAAGTTTTCGCTGGGACTTCTTGAGTTACCCCTGGGCAATACCGACGAAGGAGATGTGCTGCCGGATGTAGATGGTGAGGGTCGCCATCGATTGGAGTTACTGCTGGTG
The DNA here is from genome assembly GCA_024533555.2 of Aedes koreicus. Classification (NCBI taxonomy): domain Eukaryota; kingdom Metazoa; phylum Arthropoda; class Insecta; order Diptera; family Culicidae; genus Aedes; species Aedes koreicus. Next base: position 41,038 of record JAHHFK020002819.1, read on the forward strand.
CTGGTAGTAGTTAACGACTGATCCCGAACGAGAGGCATCCGTGACCAAAATCTCAACAACATCGGCTTTTGACCGGTCTGGTCTACCTCCCAGCCAGAGGGAAGCCACCAGAATGGAGGCCGCTGAGTTGAGCTGTCTGGTGTTTTCTTTGGGAAAATATCGGGAATCCGATTGGCATGCTGCTGAGTGCCACGATTCGAAACTGATCCTGGGAATCGAACTACACCGGTACTACTGGACGCAGCTGGCATCTGATCTTCGTCTCGAGTTGGGAAACGAATCCGTGAATTACTGTTGGCTGTCTGTTCGTGTCGTTGCTTATTTTCGGCGACTATTTCGTTGATTATCTTCAGTTGATCCACGTAGATGTTCTGGGCCGTTGTGGTAGAAGGAGGAGTTGATACCGCCACGTGAGAAGGTGTTAAGTGATGATAGACAAACCGGTTATTGGTGTCCAATGATTCATGAAGTGTTTCTTTCAGTTCCTGGCGGTGGATGGTGTCACGATTTTTCTTATCATCTTCGGTGTCGTTTATGATCAGAAGAGGGGAATCGGTAGTGCGACGTTGTGGCACGGTTGTTGTTTCAGGAGTTGCTCTGGTTGTGCGTTCCTGTTGGGTATAGCTTGCAACGATGAATGGACGCGGAGTTGCTCCCGGTGGACTATACCACTTGGTTTTTACAGGGGTTACAATTTGGACCGGCTTGAGGGATGACCATGTTTTTCTTGTTTGAGTGGGTGGTACTGTGCGGATAGACGTTCTCGCAGTTGTAGTTTCAGCAGATGTTGCTTCCGTAATCGCTACTGTTGTAGTTCTGTCTGCAGCTATTGTTGGTGCAATACTTAGAGTTGCAATATCAACATCGAAGCCTGACATATCGGTCGATGGAAGATCGGTAGTTGTCGAACCGGAAGGCTCTAAAATAAAAGATTCATCGGCTAACTCGGCTTTGAAATTTTCGATGTCATCATCTGATGTATCATGGACTTTCATTTGAGTAGTTGTAGCGACAGAGTTTTCGCTTGTTAGATATTCTCCAGTTGTGCTTATGGGGGTGGTTGTCGACATAGCAGCAAAACCATCCACAGTTGAAGTGCTCAATTCTTCTACAGTAGTTCTGCTACCCGTAGTGGTTGCATCAACAACATTACTTGCCACAGTGCTTGTGTGATATTGCTCAACAGATTCTGCAACAAAAGTATCGTCTGTAGTGGTAGCAGGAGCAGCAGGAGTAGAGGAGAGTACAATCTTTTGAACAACGGTGCCTTTACCGCTGTCCAACTCGACCCGTGTCGAAAGCGATCCATTTGGTAAACTTTCAAAGGAAAGAAACGAAATATCGGTATGACTCTCGGCTGCTGTTTGGTCCATGGGCTGTCTGCTAGATTCGCTGAGAAATGTCGACTGTTGGTCTTCTTTCACAGTGACTTGTTTAAAATTATTCGAAGAAATATCAATGACTGTACTATCGTAGAAGGATTCTTCTGGAATTAGCTGCTGATTGGGCTGTTCAGCAGGTAAATCAATGCTAAGTGGCAGATTAACCTGAAATGGACCTGCCGCATCATAATAGTCGTAATCCGTGTCGACGTCAGTATTTGGAGAACCAGCATTATTTCCGAGAATACTTTGCAATTTGGTTACCAGAATATCTGCCGGATTGATATGGACTATCTGAATGCACTTCCCATCATAGTCCAGTTTACTGTTGGGAGGACACAACGAGTTGTTGAATCCAGTTATTTGCGGTGCGATGAAGATCGATCGGTCGGATTTTTTCTTTGCTTTGCCTCCTATGCCAACATCCCACGTCAAATGGTCCGGACTGTTATCCAGGGGTTTCGATGTTATTGGCAGACCATTCGCCAGTGCCAACATACAGGTACAGCAACACAGCAGAGTAAGCGCCAGTGAGGACATTGTTAATTTAGCTCTCTTTTTCATTGTTCCGGTACGATGAGGATTCACTGCATTTTCAGCAGGCAATCTGCAAATAGAACGAAGGATAAAAAAATCATGTTAGAAACAGCGGAAGTTTGCTTTTCGATGCGAGAGCATTTGCCCTGATTGTAACTCATGCACACCCTGGTTCTTTCGAGCCGGCTTTACTGGTGCGGTTCATTCGACGGGAAAACATTATGGAGACTATTTCCAAGTGAAAAGAAATGAAATGTGCACTATTTCCGGTTCGATTTTGCACCATCACCTTCGGCTGGGCATGACTTTGGGTTTCACTGATGCATATTATTTTACAAAACAAACCTTTAGGCAAATTTGAAAAATAGGATTCTGTTTCAAGGTTTGTCATTAATTGCTTTAAAATCAATACACATAATGCTTCGCACTGCATGAGTTATGCTTTGGTGAAAGAAGTGCCGCTGGTTAACGATGCGGCAAAAAACGACAAAAAATAACACGCAACCTGTCGAAGAACGTGACGGATGCCGCCGCAGGAAAAGTTGTCCAACTGGACGTTCGACTGACATGGCATCTTGAAAGTGATTTTCTAGGTCAGAAAGTGAACGTTTGCTGTATAGATGATCACTGTGCTTCCAAGTTCGATTTCGTATGAGCCGCGGTATCACGTAATTTATCGACTACAGTAATTGCACGTCAACCGGTTGTTGGTGTTGGATTGCAGCCGGTCGACGACAACATGTGGCGCTGTGTGACATGCTGCTAATTTCCATGTGAGATGAACGATTTCGAAATGTTTTCATCGTGATTTTCATGGAATGTTGGTTTGAAACATTAGTTGAACTATTACCTTTTATTTGGTGGAATACTACTGTAAATTTCAGTCACTTTAGTCATTTCACTGTAATTGAGGTATGAAAGTAATTTAACTTGGAGCACACATTTAAAATCTCAAAGCGCACAAAAGTAATTGAATTGAACAAGCTGACATGATGATCGACTGATGCCGTTACTTCACACCTACGGCTCTCGTTTTGAGTGTATTAGTTTCCAAATTTACACATTTTGGCAAAATATTGTTTACCTGAAAATTAAGCCACATTAATACTAGCTGGCAGAATAACCGCTAACTGACGAATAACCGCTACCTCCTTACAGGAAAAGAACTTGAATCTGCCCAACTGTTGTTGTTAGGTAGGGTACAAACATAGAAGAAGGCGCTAACGGCCAGTCGTTATAGATGAGTTGTTTGTCTTTAAATTCATAAAAGTTTCACTTTCTTGCCATAAGCTACTCTTGTCTTATCCATTCAAATTCCCATCCAAGCATTCATTCATTGATTTTAATTTTGGTAATTGTCATTTGAGTTACATATCGTTCATTTTCGTAAACAAACTAACACTACTTTACATCAACACATCCTTTGTAGAAGACCCGTGGCCACAAAGGTAGCCACGCGCAGGGCTGAACGGCGGCAATAATTGATTTTTTCTAACGACAATTAAAGTACTCAGAAGAGAGACTTTTTGTTGTCTAAATTTACCTATCGAAAGCAAAGATAGAGCAACCTTCCTGGTTAAACGCCACAGAGAGTAAAACCAGGAGAGTGTTGTTTTGATCTCATGGTTGCTAACTATTTTCTATTTGTTTGTGCCATTTTAGAGGTCACTCGTACTTCGTTTGTCATTAAATATTAATTGCATAGTACTAAAATATACGCAACTTATTCGATGTACAGTGACGGACAATACAATAAGACCAAAGCCCGATCTTCATGGACAGTGTTCAAATTTGGGGGCTTGTCTTTCACTTTTCCCGTGAACTAATTCAGCTGAAATCTCGGCTGTAATCTAGAAGTAACCCGAATTTTCATCTGTAATAAATCCATATTTTTTCAGTCACCGTTTCAGACGTTTCAAACACCACTTACGACCAAACAATAAGACCATGTTTTGATTTCCATAAAAAAAAGCTCAATTTTGAGGCTTCGGATTTCTTTTTTGATGTACGAGTCATTTTAACATCAGTATACTATACATCGTAATTCAAATTTATCAACATGGCCTAAACTATGGAAATCAAAAGGTAGTCTTATTGTTTTTTCGTAAGTGGTGTTTGAAACGTCTGAAACGGTGACTGAAAAAATATGGATTTATTACAGATGAAAATTCGGGTTACTTCTAGATTACGTAAATTTATACAAAAAATATGAATTTATGAAAAATGAATTCGGGTTATTTCTAGGCTATAGCCAAAATTCCAGCTAATTTCTATCACGGGAAAATTAACGACAAACCTCCCAACACGACCGTTTTGTGTGAAAGTCGGGCTTTGGTCTTATTGTATTGTCCGTCACTGTTCATTCGGCAAATCAAAGCCTTTGTGATCCCATCCTGCTTACACTGATTAAATTCGATAATTAAGCGAGAAGTGCTTCTTCGGCGGCGGAACAAAATCTAATTTAATTACTTAGCCATACGCAAACAAAATAAATTAATCTTGGACAAAAAGTCAAGTCGTTTGGTAAGAATACGGCTGACCAAGGACATTCCAACTGATATTTTTATGACTAAAGCTGGTCAGGATTCAAATTTTCTAAGATTAGATGAATATTTTGAGCCCAAAGTTAAAACAATCACATTTATTACTCAACCTTTATTTTCGTCAAGTACATTATGTTCTTAAAATCTCCGCACTCAAACACATAAATTTCACCTTCACGTCCAAACTTATGGACTATTCATTCAAATCCTGCCATTAATATTTGGACAAGCTTTTTTCCTGTCAACTTATTTATGAACTCTTGAACTGATTTTGATTATCCTCCCATTCAGCTTTCACAACTTTTCAACTTCTTTTTGAACAATTTGGAAGATTTATGTAACGCAGCAACACAACGATCTTATTATCCTCGTACCATTTCTTGGTCGCTGTTGAGTAGTGGCAAGATGAGAAATCTGGCCAAAACAGGTTTGCTTGAGAAGGTTGTCTCAGAAGAGGTAACAAACGCTCTTGGATGTAAATTTCACTGTTTATATTCCCAGTTGTGATAAATAGTTGACTGATTTTCTAAACTTACAGATTGATTTGCCATACTAGATACTTTTTCGCAAATTATTCCGCTTTTTGTTCCTTAAAGTTGGGCTCCAGCTTTCCTTTATCCTTGGTGGTGAAGAATTTATTTCCATGAATTTGTGAAAAATCGGCCTGTTTTAGTCTGCAGAAACTTGTTTATTACATCTGAGACTGCTATCTGAGACACACTGACCACATTTGCGACAATTTTCTGTGAACATTTTGGATTGGCTAGCCATTTGTCCAAAATCCACTTCCTGCCACGACGAAATTGTGAAGACTGTAATTTCAAAGTACAAACCTTTGCGCCGCTGCAAAGATGAATGCCTCCACTGACAGCAAAACCATGCACTGGTAGAAAATTGTGCGTTAACGTGCAATAATGATTAGACAAAGTTTTCAAAAATTTATACAAACACGCTTTATTACATCAAATATTGAAATCGATTTCCAGCAAAATGAATTACCGACTGTGCATCTTCCAGCAACATTATATTCTACTGCGTTTCAATTAATAACTAATTAATTAACTAGGTGTTCAATCGAGAAGTCGCCCTCGGTAAAGTTGCCGATGGAAAGCCCAGATAATAAACATTTCCAGGTGTCACTATGCCGAAACTCTAGGAGGATGAGAACAAAAAGTTTGGTTTTTCTAAAGTTATACCCATAAAAACTTCAAAGGGCCAGTGCAGTTCTTGTTCGCAATCAATTGCGCCCAAATTTTGCCGGTTGTCCAAACCTGATTTGCAATAGAATGAATGGGGTGGAGCTGAATCGATACCTTGAATCACACTACAGCACACTATCCACCGTATCCTTGGCCCGACTCTATTTCCAGGGAAACCCGTTGTCGTCCATAATCTTCCATAGCTTTCCACGGCCAACAGTATCCTATTCGACCTTCAACTGATGGGACTTAGTTTTCGCGGCACTTTTTAAGGATGTTGTCGATCAACTTTATAAAAATATGGGCGGTGGAAGCCGGCGGAAGATGAGCTTTATTGGCCTCGTTGAGAATGATGATCGTTTGGCAGTTCTTATATGATATCTTAAAGAAAAACAGTGCAGCATTTTCGGTACACCAGACGTTTGACAAGCTGGAGCTGAAATCAAACCCTTACTTCATGGCTTTTGCCTGACCGACGGTAGACACCGTTTACCGTTTGTCACCGTTTTTTTTTGTAGATTGGGCATAAAACTGATCCGGTAGCTAAAGCTTGTGTCATTTAATATTTGGTCGAAAAAAATGGATCTATCTAGGAACTATGTTAATAAAATAAAAATGTTGAGTGCTCAAAGATCATTTATTGCACTTTAAAGGAAAAGTTGCGAAATAATTATACCGATTCGGTCATGATGAAATCTCGAACTTTTCTTTAAATATCACTCATCATATTTTTGACACTCTGCTGGCTAACCTGAACGGCCATTTTGTTCCACCATCTCTTCATCTCTGTTGCATCCCAAGTCACCTCTCCACTCCCCTTCAACTTCTGTTTGATAGTTGCCGAATATTTCTCAATTGGGCGGAATTGAGGGAGTTGGGTGGATTGATGTCATTCTCGAAGAAATCTCCGATATAAAGGGTGTACGGAATCAAATTGCGACACACACAAATATTCGGCAAATTTCGCCCGTTCAACCAATCATCTTCAAACTTTCAGGGAGTGAAATTAAACATCTTATAAATATTTTCCCATGTTTGTTTTATTCAATTTCAATTCCATATCCAAATGCACGAACCTTCTTCTTTACACTACTCATAAGGTCCTGTACAACATTTGGACCACCTTTTTTTTAGCGTGGCAATCCATTTTTTCTTCATATCTTCCTCTGATTTCACTTCCTTAGGATGCTTCCGAAGTGCCTGTTTCATGATGGCCCAGTACTTTTCAATTGGCCACAGTTCCGGTGCGTTCGGGGGGTTGAGATGCTTCGGCACGAAATTGACCTCCTTAGCCTTTCGAGTAATGGCACGAGGCTAAATCCGGCCAGATAATCGTAGGACCATTGTGTGACCTTAGAAGATGAATTAGACGCTTTTGGAGGCATTCCTTTAGGTACACCTGCCCATTGACCGTTCCAGTTGTCACGAATGGGGTGCTCCGCTTTCCACACGAGCAAATTGCTTGCCAAATCATATATTTTTTGGTAAACTTTGACATCTTTTGCTTTCTAACGTCCTCTGGGACATCGAATTTATGATGAGCTGTGAAAAACTGGAGCCCCGGAAGCTGCCGGAAGTCTGCTTTACATATGTCTCATCATCCATAACGAGGCAATGTGGTTTCGTCAAGGTTTAACATTTATGAATTTTTCAATAGTATGGGGCTCAAAATCAACAATGTCCTCTTTGTGAGTCGATGTGTAGAAATATTCCGATCGATTGGCGCAAAACATTTGAAAATCTTTGGAGAAACGACTGAAATATTAACGCTCAAAACCTGACTAAGTTTCATTACGGTCGCAATTCGTTTTTATCTAAATTTCACCCTAGTTTAGAAAACAAAAACTTAGTCCTACGTAAAAAAAAATAAGAAATAAAAAAATATCAGTGGGGTTGTGTATAACACGACCGCTTGACATAGACTCCGTTAAAATGTTTGAATAGTTTCGTAGCGGAGCATTGCAATGCAGGTACTGTTCTAATGGGACGTTGGGTTAGCATAACTAAAGATTGGACTCGGAAAAAATGCGACAGTTTGTTTTGGGTGTAACTTTTTATCGCGTGGGTAAAAATTAATGAAATTTTGGATAATACTTTAGTTTAGAGTGTTATGTTTATGTGTGCAAAATTTTATCGCGATCTGTCAAGTAGTTTTCAAGATGCATTCGAAACTAGAAGAGCTACGCCAGCAAATCTTGGGCGCGGTGATCGACAATCCAGGTCAGTCGCACAGATGGATCGGCAAAAGGCTTGGAATCCACCATTCCACCGTGTCCCGCGTTGTGAAGATGTTCCAGGAGACGAAGACCATCGAGCGGCGCACTGGAAGCGGCCGAAAACTGAAAACGGAATACCCAGGGAAGGCGCGGAAGATAAGGCAGTACTTTAAGAATAACCCGAACCTTTCCACCCGAGACGTGGCCAAAAAGGTCAATTCGTCGAAGTGGTTCGTCCAGCAGACCACGAAGCGGGCTGGGCTACGTGTTTTTAAGGTCAGGAAGGCGCCAAACCGGACTGACAAGCAAAACACGGTGGCCAAATGGTCAAGCCAGGCTGTCTCGTCATGGACGACGAGTCATATATTTATTTATTTATTTATTTCAAGTAAATACTTGTAGCTTAAGGGTTGTCCCTTATCAAAATACTACAATCGATGTTCAATGTTGCTCGTACCACTTCCATATCCAAAAAAACATTATGAAGCAAAATAAAAAAAAAAGAACTTACTTAAAAACTAAATACTGACTTATTGACTTGTTGACTAACTGCCCCACATTCCCTAATATATCAAGGCGGACACCAAACAAATCCCCGGCCTCGAGTTTTTTGTCGGTACGTCCCGCATGGAGGTTCCGGAAAAGTTCCGGACGAGAAAGATGGACAAATTTGCGAAGAAGTACCTGTTGTGAAAGGCGATCTGCGAGTGCGGACGGTACAGCAAGCCGTTCGTTACAACCGGCACCATAAACGGGCAGATTAATCAAGAGGAATGCTTGCAGAAGCGCTTGCTACCCTTCCTCCGCTCTCACCGAGGTCCCACGCTGTTCTGGCCGGATCTCGCTTCGTGCCATAACGCCAAGCCTGTAATGGATTGATACGAAGCGAAGGGCGTTAATGTGGTCCCGAAGGAGGCGAACCCGCCAAATACACCAGAACTTCGTCCGATCGAAAAGTTTTAGGCGATAATGGAGAAGAAGTTGAAGAAAAACGGAAAAACATTCAAAACCAATGAAGCTTTGAAGAAAAACTGGGAGAAATTGGGTAAGGAAGATGGACAAAGCCTCGCCCAAGATCTCATGAGCAGTGGTAAGAGAAATGCACGAGCATTAAGCTTGGGGGAGGAAATTCAATAAATAAATTATGTTTAAACATAGCTAATATATAGTTATTCAATCCCTGAAAATTTAAGAAGTATCCGATTTAAAATGAATTTTTAGTGATCATTTTTGTGTGTCTCATTTTTTCCGAGTCCAGTCTTTAAGTGAGTAAGAATGTTAGAACGTTCTATGATTCGCTTCTCAGAAATTATTTCACGGTCCTGAAAAGGGACGTTTGGTTTGAATGTTGGTATGATGCAAGGGTATCGATTGTGCTGGCCGCAGTGATTGTGTTGATATCATCGACCAGCTGGAGGCCATTATCCTTCTTGCGTGATAGAATTTTCAGGGTCTGTTTGGGAATTCGAAGTCAATAATTGATGATATATTTGATAGTTGATAGTCGCGAAAATTTCCAACTGATCGTAGCAAAAATATCGAAAATCTATCGAGAAATGATAAAGCTATTAGGGTTCAAACTGTTTTAGTTATTTTCATCTCACGTCAATTTTCATTTGACCCCTACCCTTGCCGTAAGGCGAAGTTTGACCAAAATAGCGTGGTTGTGGGCCTAATATATTGTTAGACCACGTTAGTAAGTATGTACACTTTTTTAGAAAGCATTTGGTGGCCAACCAGTAGTTGGCAACGCATTACCTCTGGCTGCTTTCAGTTTCGCCCGACAACCACGAGCTCGCTCGGCATCGGTACATGGTCGTTTCGGAGGATTTCCCGTATGTTCGATCTTAATGCGCTACCGAAATTTGCGCATACGGTTAGCATCAAAACGATTAGGCATTGCACTTATTTTCTCTTTCACTGTTCCTTAACATTTATTTCTTCCTAGAAGTAAAACTCTATCCAACGCGAATTGTTAACATAACAGAACAACTATTCATAGCAGTACTAGTTGGAATTAACAGAGACTAATCATTCGGAATGTCATGTTCGAAAACCAAAACGTTGTCCGTGATAAGGAATTTCAAATTTCAAAGCCGTGTTAGAAATTATACACGAAGCATAAGGTATGCGACGAATGAAAAACTAAAACTATTATAGACGGCTGCCCATTGGCAAGAATTGTTAGAGGAATGTTAGAGAAATTCCAACAAAACAAACTCTTTAGCTAGGAAAATTGAATTGGTCGTCCCGAAATGGACGGATCTTAAATCGTTTACATTTGAATTATTAAAACCTTCTCGGTCTATTGAAGAAGCCGGTTATTTCATCCGTTCCATGTTGCGCCTTACCAAAAGATGGTTACCAACTGGATCACACACAAGCACCTAATTTCGCTACGTGTTTGAGTCCACCGATTGCCTACAAATACACCACTGGATTGTTCAACCGACTGCATAACTAATGGCTGCCTAGCTAATGGTTTGCCAGCAACAGTCTGCTGAGCCATCCGTATTCGACGAATGGAAAACTAAAACTATTTTACACACCACTAGTTGCCAATTGGCAAGCATTTGAAAATGAATGTAAGATAAAACCCAATCTAACAAACTCTTTAGTTAGGAAACTAGAATTGAAAAGGACGGATTCAAATAGTCCAAATTTGTATTGAAATCTTCTCGGTCTTTTGAAGAAGCAGGTTATTTCTTCAGTTCCACATTGCACCTTATCAAAAGATGGCTACCAACAGGATCTCACACAAGCACCTTATTTTGCTTCGTGTTAGAGCCCACCGACTGACTGTAAATAAATTACTGGATTGGTCAACCGACTGTACAACTAATGGCTGCGTAATTGCGCCTTGCAGCATCAGACAAACCAAGCCTGGGTACTTGGCACACGCTTTAATTAATTTTGTATTTAATAAAATAACATATTTTTCTTTTTTACTTCTACTTGCTTTTTAGTTTTAAAATAATTGCTTCAACCTTAGTCTTGGCGTCATACTGTTGAATGATTTCCTTTCTGTGCTCTTATCGAGGAGATGCTTTTAAGATTCAAACCGAGGCCAGTAGCGTTGTGGCATCCTGGAGTTGAGGATAGCAGTATAAAGATCATATGGTTGCTTCGATTGTCGAGGCACAGCGATGAATTTATTTTCGAGCAATATGTTTGCCGCCAATTGCTTGCACACACTTGCATGGCCTTGTGTATTCCATAAAACGCTTTGTGGATTAATATTGGCGAAATTTCCTTTTCCGAATCATGCTCATTTTTAAGAAATGATTGCAAAAATTGCAAAATTTGCGTGGTGTATTTTTTGCAACTTTTTCAACTTTTGGGTGCAGCATATGATTTAGTTCCAAGACCTATTACCTATTGATTACTCTGCACCTTTTTTTTGCTGTGTTCGGGACATAAACCACTGTGACCAGTAATTTGATCTATTGTAGTTTATCCCATATCCTTTGTTAAGTGCATGTCGAGTTACTTCATCACCATTGAGAAATGATGAAGTATTCGGTGTTATTACAGTTGTTATTGTTTGTTTTGTTGGCAATGCATCGAGTTTTATTGAAAGTTTTCGCTATTTAAACCCTTTGAGGAATGGGAGCACTCTTCAAAGGCGCGCCCCTTTATCAGTCAAAAGCGGGTTCATTGCAAAGAAAACAAACATTGACTTAGAACCCTAGTCATAACCAATTCAAACTATAGAACATCAAATAGAAAATGAGAATTTACAGAAATAAATATCAACCATGTTTTCCTAGTTCCAAGCTCAGCCTCGGTGGCTCAATCCAAGTATTGCCACTTTTCACAAGACATAATATGTAATAAGGACTAATACATGTTCCTTTGACTACAAAAACAAATATGTTCCTTAGTTTGAATTAATTCAGACTAGGGTTCGGTGGTAGATCTGATACCCAGTAACGCTTTTGTTCTGAAAATTTCACAATTTCAAGATTTCCCATGATTAGGAACGTAATTTTTCCAAAAATTAATTTTTTGAAAAAATTTCAGATTTTATTTTATTTGTACTCCTGAGTAAATTGCCTATAATTCGCAAAACAAATGTTGTTCTACGATGCTTCGTTCTTTTTTATGAAAGTTTTGGAATAAGCGATGTCCGGGTAAATCGGAAAATTTTAATTTGGGTTTTCCGGGAAAACTGGCAACCTTGATTTTTGAAAAAAACTTTTTATTCATATATCCTATGCGTGGACAAAGTTTCATGAAAATCTGACACTTTTCGGCCCAAAACTGTACGATATTTTAAAAAAAATCCCTATTTGTGTTAAATAAGATTATCTTAAACGTAAAAAAATAATGTAAACTCGCTTGGAATTGGGCATGAATGTTCTTGCCTTACATTCATACTAATGCAAAAATTGTATCTGTCATTGAAAGCTCCCAATTAATAAATGTGGAAGTGTGCTATGCCGAGATCAGTTGGTAAGCTAATTGTGATAAGCAATAAGGTAGAAGTGAAAGCAGAAGGCTGAAAATTGCAACATTTTCTCCATGTCCGATTCTGGACAAAATCCTATACACATGTCCGGAAGTGGGTTATGAGGTCTCGTTTTTAACTACCGATCATATTATTGTCTCAAGCTTGGATCAATATAAAAAGCTATGTGGGTAAATATGGAGAGTGGAAAGGTGGTAGATTATTTATTCGCCTTTAGCACACCTTTCTCGGTGTTCTAGTTTTGCACATCACGTTCTACCTTTAACGATAGTTAGTCTAGAATTCCGTCACTGATGTCAGATTATCCATTTCCCACGTTTTCGTGTTTCTTATTATTCCAGACGAACGAAAAAGAAACAATCGCCCACAATGCCATAGTAAGCGTGAAACGAAGTAACCCTTGCTCAACCAAGCAAACCATCAAACCCCTTTACATCGTTAAACGTTCTCATGGAAAAATATGATAAGTAGCTATAAAATTCCGCAATATGTTGAATAATTTGATCATTTGATTTAGCACAAACTACTACCCTAAATAGAAAATATAACATGCAAGCATTTGTTTAGTTGTTCAGGAAACTGAAATTTGCATGTGATCTCGACATCACTTTGAAACTTTATAAAAACATTAACATTATTGTTTGATTTTATAATGAATTGCCAATGCTATGGGTTTGATGCTATGATTCCAAATATGAGAGCAGTTTGCAAAATTTAATGTGTGATACATTTTCGATGATATTCAAAATCAAAACTATTAGTTGGTGTCCATCAAATTTAATTATCTCATGGCAGAATATGGCCAGTTTCGCAATTCCCAGTTCTACATACTATTATAGAGATGTGATTATGGTTTTCTCAAACACATACAATTTCCAACCATGCTTCCTCCATCTTCATTTTATTTTGCCTACAAACAATACTTAAATTTAGGTATCGTTACTACGAGAGGTCTCTCTGTAGGTTATTCAACTTTTCTCATCCTTTCATAATTTTTGTAACAAAAATTCGGTTGGGTTGGAAGAAATCAGAAAAATATTTTAGATGGTTTTGTTTACTAATGGTAGTCAATTTTCGGTGTATTGAAGAAGAAGTTTTAGGGAAATTTTGGGAAAAATTTACTCACCCACTTCGATTTCGAGTTGGGTTACATTCATTATCCGAATAGCCTTATGCGAATTCATGAAGAATCCAATATTACTAGAGAGAACAGGACTCTTTACAAAGCACAAAATGACATGGTAAGACTTTTCAAATCGAATTTGTTATTATAGATTGAATAGCATCCGATGTGGTTGTTATGTGAGTGTAAGTATTGTTGCCAGCCTCTTTTTTATTCAACTGTCGTTCCATGTCAACTACGTGTAAAAACGATTCTATTACGAGTATGAAAAAAATAAGACTTAACAGTATGGCTCACTATTTGAAAAATAATCAAAATTAAGCTACATAACCAAGTTATACCAATATATTAAGTAAGGTGTTTTGATGGAAGAATGTATATAATTAGAGGTTTGAAAATCGGTTGCCGATAAAAGTCAACATTTCCCTTATCTATATTTTACTATTCTCTCTGAAAAATTATATTCAAGTCAAAAATAGTTAGATAAGGAAAAGGTTTTCGCAGCAATTCACCACATTCCTTCTTAGAGGTGATGGAAGTATCCCAAATTTTTAACGCTGTAAGGCAAACAATAAAATACAGTCATTCACGGAATGTATCTTCCCACGTCGCGTATGAGAGATTAGTGCCAGTGGAGGAAGAAGGCAAAACGGATTTCGTGGATTAATTTTTTATGAGGAAAGCCCTGAAATCGGCTTCAAAAACAACTTTTGATTTCAGTTGATCAGTTGACTGATTGGATTGTGGTGTCCAGAAGGGTGTCCAGAGTGGTGAACCGCGACAACATTTCCTCCGGCTTATACGTGCAAAGTAAGAGAGAAATCCAATGTGTTCAAGACTCTAACTGTCTTGATCTTGATCTCAGATCGATCTTTTTTTTATGAAGTTATATTGATTCATGTTGGCAGTTTCGATTGGTGGGAATCGATTCACATGCGTACCCACACAAACAGGGGATCGTGGCGGCAAAGCCTGTTGTTATGCGTCAAACGTATGGTTTTGAAAAAATAAATGATTGGTCATGATTTTCTCTACCGACAAGTCCCCCTCTCGTGTTTCCTGAACGCTGTCACCAATGAAAGAGAAAGTACTCACGCAGGAAACTTGACCTTGCGTTTAGTTACAGAGCTGTCTGCTGTTGAGTACTGTATGAGAGTGTGAGAAGAACACCAATCATCCTCACCGTATCAGTGAAATCAGTTGTCAGTTCGTGAGATTTGTTATGCCCATGATTTTGTTGTTGGTGTTTATTAGTTGAAAAAAAAATTTCATTTGAAAATCAGGATTAAAAGATAATTACGATCGAATCGAGCAATTTATTAGCAAATAATGTGGCTGAAATGTAATTAAAAAATGATTAATAAGTTTTCAAATTATCAAAAAGAAATTGACAATCATGATATTGCCATGTTCTTGTAGATTATCCCTGAATTAACATCTTTTATGCAAGACTACCTTTGAAAGCACTCTACCGATAAGTTTTGCAACCTTTTTTATATGCATTAAAGGGTTTATTTTCGGAGCTCATCACAATTCGGATGTTTTAATCGTTTACATGTTACTACGTTAACATTTATACTCGGCTAGATTGCCACCGGCGAACGTCGATCTCCTTCGCCTTTTCTGACCCAAAACCAAAAACTTGAACAGTGTGTGGAACCAAAAATTGCTGGTCTTCGTCAGAGAAAGAATGTGAGCGACACTTTGTAACCAACGTGTCCCGCAACCAAGAGGGCCGATATCAAGTTCGCCAACCGGTCAAAGAAGAACTCTTGCTTCGTCTTTTGGAAAACAAACTCAACGCAATGCGCCGCTTTCTCGCTCTTGAACGGAAACTTGTCGGAAACCCATCGCTACGGGACCAGTACGTAGAATTTATTGATGAATATTTGCGTTTGGGGCACATACGGGAAGTTTCGCAGCAAGAATTGGCAGCAGAAGACGACGGCGTTACACAGTACTACCACCCGCATCACGCCATTCTTCGCCCTGATAGCATGAAAGTTGTTCTAGTTATCGTTAAACGACGTTCTCCTGACTAGTCCAACTATCCAGGATATGATCAACACAATCGTTTTTCGCTTTCGAATGCCAGCTTTCGTCGTCATTGGCGATCTCTGCAAAATGTATCGTCAGATCCTCAAGCATCCTATCGACCAATGACTTCTCCGTATCTACTGGCGAAAGAACAACAACGAACTTATGAAGGTGTTTCAACTCCAGATCGTAACTCTGGGTTCTAGTACTCTGTTCCATTTTTCGCTACACGCGTCCTGTAGCGTAGCTTGCGGAGGATAAACAAGACCGTTATCTTTTGGCAACGGCAGTTATTCGCAAAGACATGTATATGAATGATCTACTGACAAACTGTAATGATCTAGAGAAGCTAAAGCAACTTCTCTGAATCTTTGAGAGTGCCGGATTTTCACAAAATATCCTTGAATCACCAGGAAAATCTTGAAGAAATTCCCGTGGAGTGTCAAGAAACCATGTCGCTCATTGAGTATGACGCTGAAGCTCCTGTTAAGGCTCTTGGATTGTTATGGGAACCATCAACTGACTCACTTCTCTACAAGATGCCGAAGTTCTCCAAATGTGAGCAATACACAAAGCGGATCATTCTGTCACAGACATCCAGCTGCTTCGATCGGACTTCTGTCGCCATCCATTGTATAGGCCAAAATGCAAGTTTGCAAGTGAATGGGAAGAATAGCAGAGCCACATCAATCGATTGCAAACCCTTCGATTTCCTTGTCATGTTTAGTCTCTTCGTCGTGGATCCGTTTTTGAAATTCACGAGTTTAGTGAGGCCTCAGAGCAGGCCTAAGGAGCGTGCATGTATAAACGGACGATTGCAGCGGATGCCTTTTTCACCATTCGGCTTGTGGTAACCAAATCACGAGTCACTTCCTTGCATAACGAAGTAGCGCTGTGTGCAGCGCTCCTGATAGCCCGTTTAGTTCTTTCCGTCTGCACCAGTATAGAAATCAGACAAAAGCATCTTTCTGTGGACCAATTCTACAATCGTGCTTCGCTGGTTGCCAGGAAGCCCATTCACTTGGAAAACATTTGTGGCGAACTGAAACATTTGTCGCTGAAATTCAGGAGCTAACAGCCAACTGTACATGGAATCATGTTCCCGGTGGAGAAAACCCTGCCGACATCATCTCACGCGACATGGATGTAAGTCAACTTTTGGATGATTCAATTTGGTGGAATGGACCAAAAGCACCTTCCTTGGTCGAAACACCAGATGATCTTGCTCGATTGAAGGAAAAGGACCATGAGATCAAAAAAGGTACGGCTAGTAAGCGAAATTTTTAATGGTTTTTGTCATTCTCCGGATTTCTGCACTCATTCAGCATTGCTAACAAGTGCCACATCCTCGCAGACCGGAAAAATCAACCAATCCTTGTGCATCCTTGTAACCCTTATCGGTATGGTCCGATCACCGTAGAAGAGCAAAAGGAAACTGTGCACGGAGTCCTTCGCATGATCCAGAACGAACACTTCCCGTCCGCAATGTCCACGTTTCAGGCCGGAGGAACCGTTTTACATTCATCAAAGCTAAGTTATATTAATCCAGAGCTTTGCGTTGGAGTTCTGCGAGTTGATGGCCGGCTTAAAAATGCCGGAGTCGCGAGTGACGAAAAAAACCCGCACAAGCATCCGCTAACCTGCTTGATAGCCGATTCATTCCACTGGCAGCAGTTACATTGTGGCCCGTAACTCTTGCTGGCAATTATTTAATTCTGGCCACTGAGCGGCCGGAATTTTGTTTGAGAAGTCGTGCATTCATGCGTCACATGCTTCAAGGCAAGGCCTCGTAATCTTTTGCAGCTTATGGAGTCATTACCAACGGCCAAGACCTCGCTCTGCGCCAACGAAAAGTTACGTGGCTATCTTCGTCTGTATGGCCACATAAGCAGCACATCTAGAGCTCATTACCGAACTAACAACAGCAGCATTCACTGGTAGCCTGCGTCGCTGCATAGCAAGGAGTGGTCGAACACAATATATGTGTTGCGACAATGCCACTTTGGAGGCGCCGGTCGAGCACTTCGTGATCTGTTTCGCTCGTAACGACATAGTCAAGCGATGTCCAATGAAACTACATCCCAATCGATCCTGTTCCATTACATTCCAGCCAAATCAATAAATTTTGGCGGATTTTGGGAAACCTTTGTCAAGTCTATGAAGCATCATCTGCGATATCCTTGGGAACGCTTTCTTACCACGCGAACTTTTTTGCACCGTCCTGGTGCAAGTCGAGAGCTTCCTCAATTCCAGGCCCATCACACCGCTTTCCAGTGGATGCCTTTCCAGACACTGACTACACTAACATTCTTGAGAGTCGTCTACGTCTGTGGGACTGAGCTCAACGCCACACGCAACACTTTTGGCAAAGATGGCACCGTTAATACCTCACAACACTACAACAGCGGTACAAGTGGTCATCAGCAACCCTCAATCTGGTCGTCGGATCGATGGTCATGATCCTGGAAGAGTCTCTCCCAGTACTGAAGTGGTTCCTGGGGCGAGTGGTAAACATTCATCCGGGCGCAGATGGGATGGTGCGTGTGGCCTCTTTCCGGTTGCCTTCGGGAACCATAACGAAACGCTCCATTTCTAGGCTGTGCATACTTCCAATCGAGGTTAATCCTGCGCTGCTTCCTGATTCAAGCGGTCTCTAGTCCACCTGGCAAACTCCACAGGATCGATAGGCGGTCACCTCAGTGTCTCTGCAGGAGCAGCAAGGCCAACACCTGAAACAGTCTTTAGCGGTTATTCAAGCGGTTCTGTTATTCAAGGTGCGTTAGTTAGCCAGAATAGGCCAGTGTAAAATTCACGTAAATAATTGTCTGTATTAAAATTAAAATACTACTCCTAAAAAATACACAATCCTTCTTGTACCCGTGACCCATCTCGATCTGCTACAAAGTTATTTATATGCAAATTGCCCGGAGCTGTGTTGTCTTCTCTGTTGGCTAGATAGAAGTAGCCAGTCGAACCGAGATAAGAATAGGCATAGTAGATATCCGACCCGTAACGCTGGTAGATCACCTTTTCGTGGTGCGTCACGGAGTATCAGATCTACCACCGATCCCTAGTCTGAATTAATGCAAACTAGGGAACATATTTGTTTTTGTAGTCAAAGGAACTTATATTAGTCCTTATTACATTTTATGTCTTGTGAAGAGTGACAATACACGGATTGAGCCACCGAGGATGAGCTTGGAATAAGGAAAACATGGTTAGTATTCATTTATGTGAACTCTCATTTTCTATTTGATGTTCTATAGTTTGAATTGGTTATGACTTGGGTTCTGATGCATGGTCAGTATCGGAGTCAATGTTTGTTTTCTTTGCAATGAACCCCAATGAACTTTCAATAAAACTCGATGCATTGCCAACAAAACAAACAATAACAACTGTAATAACACCGAACACTTCATCATTTCTCAATAGTGATGAAGTAACTCGACATGCACTAAACAAAAGATACGGGATATATTACAATAGATCAATTTACTGGTTTATGTCCCGAACAGAGGAAAAAAAATAGTAGATATCCACCCGTACACTGATCTAGACGTGCGTGCGTTGCTGTCAGTTAAATAAACTTTTCTATAGTTTAAAGCTAAGTGTTGTTTTTAAATCATCCTTGGTGGAAAAGAATCCCAGTCCACTTGACCTCCCATTTGCCCGCAATATTGCCGTGCCGGCGGAGTCGCGTATTTTTCGAGAGTGTCCGCGTATTTCTTCACTTCTTGAATTGAACAGTAGGATAAGAAAAATATGCAACACCGCAGACGAAAAAGTGTCCAAACATGCCTTTTTTTCATAAGTTACAATTTCAGTAGTATCAGTTTAAATCAAACATACAAAAAAATCAAAAGTTTACCAAATTTAGATAAATACATAGATATTTGTAGAGCACTTGCAGGAATATCATCAGCATATGAAAGGTACAATACAAGAGTAAAAAATAATATAAAATCCGATCCAAAGGCGTTCTTTAACTTCACGAAGGAAACAATGAAAACGTCTAACTTTCTATCGCGTATGCAGTTTGAAGAGTTTGATGGTTCTGATGAAGAACTATAAGAAATCCAACGATATTCTTGACCTTAACTATTTTTCCTATCTACCTGAACATCAAAACGACGCATCAGTTGAAAATATCACTGTTCAAGAGATTTCAATGGCACTAAAAGGTCTTGATGCTGGAAAATGGATGAAATATCTCCAGTACTATTGAAAGAACTAGCCACTTCTCTTGTAAAACCCCTGTTTTGGCTCTTTAATCTATCACTTCAATCAGGAGACTTTCCACTATTGTATGATGTATGATATGTACTACCACCCATTGTAGCACGGAAACCAAGTCCGACAGCAATGGGCTCTCCTCTCTGTTAGACTTGATCAAGCTTTAATAACCACTGATTATCCTAATTCATGCCGTTGTATGAAGGGCCAAAAAGGGGTTGGGTGGATCGATATGCAACATCACTTATACGTATCCACAGGGATATAAAGAATCTCCTTCCAAAAACAAGACTGAACAATTGGTCAAAAGAGCAAGCTATCTAACATGAGGATGCCCCAATGGGCGGGGTGAAGAGCCCGCCCTCTATTCACAAACTGTTAGCAATGGGGAGTTGGCATTCCCACTCTCCCCATCCAGAGTGCTTCAATCGGGTGCCCTGATGGTCCCTCCTATTCCCATGAAATATTTATATAATGGAATATATATTTATGTAAATGAAAAATACTACAAGCATTCGTATCTATAATATATGATCTTCATTCGGTTGATCCTGAAATGCAAGAAATGTTGTAAAATGTTAAAGCGTAGAATTCTTTGGTTCCGCTTTTAAGCACGTTTTCGTTCGTTTTCAGCGATAGCAGCAATTCACCAAAATTTTGATTTGGAGTATCCTGAAAAAGTTTATTAAATCTATTGAAATTTTACAAAACTAACATTTATACATTTTAATATACTGTTGCCATGGTCACTATTTGCTACTTGATGCTGATTTTATAAAAGCAGTTCGCTTTTATTTTTGCTGACCTAATAGTTATTGCTACCGAGTTAGGGATGGGAAGATTTAAGTGGAAGGGAGTTAAAGATAAATGGGCAAAAAACAATAAGTAATGTTTTAATCATCTTTGAAGTAAAATCAATAAAACAATATTACCAAATATAATGATATTGTGAGTTATGATCAAGTAATGACAAAGGTTGAAATGTAAAATCAAACACTAGCCAAATGGCACACAGCGCTGCATGAATCAGATCAGCTCAGAATTGGTAAAAAGCCCATTTGTAAACCGGAAAAGAAATATACATTTAGCAATAATTGCAAAAGCCTGCCACAGATTCAGTAATTTTCAAAAGCCTACCACAGCTGTAATTTTCTGCGTTATATACTGGACATATAAGGAATGCTAGATGTCATAATTTGAATGTATGCTTCGTGTTTAAGCCAGATACCGCCTAAATCAGGTTTGTTGCATGAAAATGTGAAGGTCATGATATGATGGAATTTATACGATGTTGTAAAGAAATACTACATAATTTACATATAAAAATTAAATGCCGCTATTTGCCTCTTCCGCTGCGATGTTAGATGATTGAAACTCTAAAATAGCGAAAATTCCAACGTGATATAATGAAATAAAGTTGATCACCTGGCATCCTAGCAAAATAGAAAAGAAAATTGAAGCAAATAAATTTCATACGAGTATGATTACTGCCCAAAAACGGAAACTCAATAAATCCAAAACAAAAAAAAAATTAAAAATGAATGACAGGAAATTCTCCGATAACTCTTTTTTCCTACCGGTCCCATAAATGATTCTTTATGTCTGTAAAATAGAAAAGGTAGGCTTATTAACAATGTTAGTTTTTAAATTAACTAATTTGGACGACGAATTTTTTTTTTGTAGAATTTGTTTGTTAGTTTTTGAATTAACTAATTTGGACGACGAATATTTTTTTTTTGTAGAATTTGTCGTATATTATCCTCTCTCTAAAAAAAATGTAAAAACCATCCTATTATTTCAAATACACAACGTGAGTTAGGTGGGCCAAAACTTACAACGATGCAAATGTGAAGCAGGAAATATGTAGCATTGAATAATATTGTGAAGGGATGTTATAATATAAAATGATAATAACAATTATATTTGTAATGTCTGCATGTCTGCTGCAACTGTAGAAGGCCTTGCATTATCATAGCCACGAGGGAAGAAAACAATTCAAAATTATTATACAATACTTGGGAATTCTATGGATGATCTGAAATTATATACCGTATAAAGAATACTTCCATTTTTCGTGGTAGGGTAAGATTTCAGCATGCTTCTTTACCGGGGTCACGCTGCTTACATCGCCTTGGTGCGGCTGCCACCTAACGTATCGTTGACGCGATACAGCGTTTCTTACTCAACCGCTGGATGCCAGGACAGACGCTGTTTGAGCCGCACCTCCTTGGTGGACAGACGCTCGGCACGCACCTCCTCAATCTAGCTGAAGTCAGAAGGACAACAGTGCCCAGGCTGCACTACCAGCTAAGTATGCTAGCCGAGCAAAGTGCCAAAGAGTTGGCACGGCTAGCGGCCACCGAAAGGGCGAGGGAAATTGCCTCGAAGCAGACGCAGACGGAATCATCCGTCTCCGTCGGAGAGTCCACCCTATCCGTAGGGGCGGGGCCCTCAGCGACTCCCAAGCGTAGTCCCAGGCGGGGCCTTTCAGCGCTAAGAAGCGCATCGTGTCGGAAGCCCCAAAGGAAACGAACCTATGCGAACGTGGCGGCGGGGTCAGAGGGTCCATCCTCGCGACCAGCTTCGGCTTCTCGCAAGGGGAGCCCGGCGCTAAGCCCAGCTGTGAAAGGCGCGCCAACCAGCTCGCGTGTTGTCTCAAGCGCCGAAGGGGGCCCAAGCGGCGGGGCTTCAACGACAACAACAGCCATAACCAGCACGGTGGCAGATGCCAGTGCTAGGAGGGGACAAGCGATGACCCCAGGCGGGGCAGGGAAGCCCCAAATAAAGTGAGGAAAAAAAGAAATAAAACCAAAAAGAAAAAGATAAGACAGGTGGCTTGATGTGCGCCGGGAAACCGAACGATAAACACGTCATGGGGGGCCAAGTGCCCGGCCGCTAAGGGTATACCAACGAGCCAACCGTAATGCAGGTAACCCAACTAAACCTGAACTCATTGTGAGGCAGCCCAGCAACTGCTGTGTCAGACAGTTAGCGAGTCGGCATCGGATATCGCCATAATTTCCGACCCATACAGTGCAATCCCACCGCCGGCAACGGGAACTGGTTTGCGGACAGTGGCTAATATGGCGGCATTATGGACGACGGCGTAAGTAGCGAAGGTGAAGGTGGATGGCTGCATGCCCACTAAGCCTGCACCAGCCGCCGGCTGCATGTTTCAGATGTCAGAGAGCGGCACATGTCCCGGGAATGCAAAGGCCCAGATAGGAGCAACATGCAAAGGTGTGGCAGCACTAGCCATGGATTGCAAAGGTCCCCCAATGTTTACGTGCGCCGGGAAACCGACGATAAGCACGTCATGGGGATCAACCGCCCAACCATGGGTATACCAACGAGCCAACCGTAATGGTGGTAACCCAACTAAACCCGGTGCTGGGGAGGTTGTGTCAACACAAACGAAGGCTTCGTGGTTGTAAAAGTGAATGGAGTGTTCTTCTGCGGCTGCTACGCACCGCCAAGGTGGTCGATCGAACAGTTTTCCAATATGCTTGATCGGATGACAACGGAGCTAACTGGCCTGAACCCGTTGGTAATAGCGGGGGACTTCAACGCTTGGGCGCTCGAGTGGGGAGCCGCCTTACCAACCCTAGGGGCCAGATTCTTCTGGAGGCCTTGGCTAGCCCCAATGTAGACCTAGCAACGGAGCGGAATCGATTATCGATATAACATTTAGCAGTCCTGGGCTAATTAGCAATTGGAGGGTGGATGATGGCTACACCCATAGCGACCACTTGGCGGTACGTTATTGTATCGTCCACAATACAAGGCAGCGTGCGGAAGGAGGAGCATCCACTCCATTCGCCCGCAGATGGAGGACGTCCTACTTTGATGTAGAGGTTTTTAAAGAGGCGCTTGAGAGGGAACGAAACTTACGCGAAACCCAGGAACCTTGCGGCGAAAGACTCGTTATGACACTTACACGAGCGTGCGATGCGACCATGCCGAGGGAAGTCAAACCGAGGAATGGAAGATCGCCGGTGTATTGGTGGACGGAGTCGATCGCCGACCTCCGAAGAACATGCCTCCACGCAAGACGGAGGGTGCAAAGAGCGCGGTCAGACGCCGATAGAATCGAGCGTAGAGGGGCGCTAGTCGCCGCGAAGGCCGCACTAAAGAGGGAGATAAAGGCCAGCAAGCGAGCCTGCTTCGAGGGTCTGTGTCAGAAGGCCAATACGAATCCGTGGGGTGACGCCTACCGGGTTGTAATGGCCAAAACCAGAGGATCGGCGGCTCCAACCGAGCGTTCACCAGAGCTGCTGCAGGTGATCGTTGGGGGACTCTTTCCGAGCCACGACCCAAGTCCATGGCCCCCCGCCGCCGTAGACGTGTCCCATGACCAGCGTTCCAGTATCCCAGACC